>MQRK01162918.1:0-12287 GCA_001938485.1 Girardia tigrina | reverse complement strand
TTTTTGCGTTTTATTTTTTTATTTTAAAATACATGTTATTACAAATATATATGTTACAAAAAGAATTAATAAAATTCAAATATAAACACCTGCATAGAATTGTTAAATTTTTAATCCAGTTTGCATACCAAGACTTTTTTTGAAACAGCAAAGTTGAGTACATACAAAAAAAAATTAAGACTTGTTTCTTGAAGTAATAAAAATATGTGCATTTTAAATTGTATTTTGTGACAATAATATAATTTTCTTAAACAAATAGTGTTGTAGAAGTCCGTTTTATAATAGGTTTTCAGAAAAAAAAATCGTGTTGTAGGATACCGTGTTGTAGGAGGGATACCTGTATTTAAATTTTTTATACAAAAATAATTTAATAATAGTTTTTTTTACTAAAAATAATAGTTTTTGTTTTAATAATACTTAATTAACAGGTACAAATTTAAAATATTTTTCAAATTTCGAATGGAATTTCAAAGACGAATATCTCCGGAAGGAAGCAACATGGATAGAAGATCCCAGAAGGAAAAATGCTTAAAATCCGGTAAATTTTCATTTTTTAAAAAAAATTGTGGGGACACAAACGGAACTGTTTCCAAAATTACATAGATTTTTAAATGTTTTATATATTGTCATATTTTTATATTAGGTAGGGCCCGTACGGAAGTATAGCCTGAAATCGTGTACAGTAAGGTGACCATACGTCCCGCTTTTTCACAATTTGTCCTGTGTTCCGCGATGTTTTGCAAAAGTCCCGACTTTTACGATCAAGTTAAGTTTTATGTTTATGAAAATCTTTGTTTTGCGTTCTAAGAATCCCACGGGCAACGACGACTAACATATTGCTTTTTCCACCCAGTTACATTGTATTTGTCGCTCAGATTAAAAATATTAATGTTAAAATAATAAAATATTACGATATTATTTTTATTCTGTATGACAATTTTTGTTGATACCCCCTCCTTAAGAGTTGTCCCGCTTTGCCAATCTAAAAATCTGGTCACCTTAGTGTACAGAGATGACAATCAGTCTCTTCAATGATAGCGGCATCGCACCAATTATATCCGGATTAATGTTTAAAAAAATATAAATTATTTGGCGAATTGAATATTTGATCGAACTCCTCATATCCGATTTCTTTGTTAAATATGTTTAGATATTAAAATTATTGAAATATCAAAATCAATTTTCCAATAAAACCGAAACAAGAGACATATAAATAAATTCAATGAAGATTAACCGGAGGCACTCGATCGCCAAACTGCACATACAAATATTACTTTCTACTTTGAGGAGTTTGAAAGTTTGAAATTCATTATTATTGTTATTATTATTAACCAATTATTTCAAAATAAACAAATTAATCGATATTCGTTGATTGATGATACAATTGTCGATAAAACATTTATTATTAATCATAATGAAAAAAATAATACAATTTACCGTGAACGTATTTGTAATGGAACAACAATTTTCCTTAACAAAGAAACAGAAAATTGTCGATTTTGAATATTACGCAAAAATGAAATTCAGTTAAACAATTTATTTATTTTAAAATGAGACGTCATTATTTCATACTTTTTTCCACGATTTTATTAGGTCATAAAATAAATGTAGGTTATGTATTGCGCCACAAATTTTTTCAAAACGATTTTTCAAACACTTTCCGTGGTTGAATTTAGCTGAAAAAAAATTGCGTTTGCCTCTTATTTAAAAATGAAATTAAAATTTGTATTCCTTATATTAGTCTTAATTTAAAGAATTTTCAGTATTTTTTCGTTAAAGATATTTTGGATTCCATTTTAATGATAGTTTGTGTGGTTATTATTTTGTCATGAGGAATTTTCAAAAAAAGATTGTTGATTTATTGAACTCGATTTATTTTACATTTTACTATAATTTTCTTTTGTTAAAAAAGAAATATTTCGTAGTTTAATGTGCGGAAACAGCGTTCAAAAATAATTTATTCTAAATCATTATTCGGTCAAAATTTTACAAGTCCTACCGTGTAGTTTGGGATTCCACAGTGATCTCACAGTTGCAACACATTAAAATGTTCTTCTTAGTCAATATGGTATTTAGTTATCCCTACTGGATCAATCACACAACTATTTCGAGTTGATATGAAATATCGAGTTCAAATCGATTAATTATTGTAAAATTGTGAATTTATTACCGTATTTTCTCGTGTATAAGACCCCCTTTTTGTCAAAATTTAATGAATATTTAACACGAACTTTCAGAAAATAGTAAATATTTGAAATATTTCTCCAACACTAAAGATTTCAATTTATTTTCTGGAATGAATTAAAGTACTTTTTTTGAACTTTTCTAAAAATGCACACTTAAATTCATAATTTTAGATTCTTAAAATAAAGAACAGAGTGGAACTTTAAATTGCTGATTCTCTAAGTAAACTCTCTTTTTGGTACAAAACCATATTAATATGTTTCACTTTCAAGGCTGGTCCAGGCTAGCCAAGAGTACAGCACTGTTTTATTCCTCAATGGAACATGTTGAATAATGTACTTCAGAGAGCCTAGGTTAGCTTAGGCTATCCCTTGAACCGTCAACTTTATCTTACAATATCACCAATATAAGTATGCAATCTATCACAGTCATATATGATTATGGTCAACATATTAATACTATGGATATATATGAATAAAAGCCATAAACAGTCTATTACATAATAGAAAGCTATGAGTTGCATAATCATTCAACCTTTTCGGCGACTATGTTGTTTTCTGTTATGTATATAAATATACGACTAGAGATAATTGTACTATAAGACATGTATTACATGTATCTTCATCATTGAAAAAATGCATATATCTCATGATTTTACATGAAAATCATGTATTTTTCCATTTTTTTTAGTATTTTATGTAAATTTTTATATATACATTCTTACAAAACATATAAATAGTTCACACACTACATATAGATTATAGCCTAGTGCAGTCTGTCTATGCTTAGTGCATAAGGAATATTGATAAGGTATATTGTAAAGTTGATATGGTGATTTTGATTGTTTTTGAGGTAATTTTGATGGTTGATGATATAGTTGATAAGATACTTTGAAGGTTGATATTGTAATTTTGATTATTGTTGAGGTACATTTGATGGTTGATAAGGTAAATGTGATGGTTAATAGTATGATGGTAATAATTGATAAGGTAATTCCTATAGTATTTTTTATATTATTCGGTATTTTTCTGTATTTTACATGTTAACGGTACAATTCGTTGACATTATGAGTGCAATACGTTGACATGATGGAGGCATGACGATATCACCTTGGATACTATCAAGTTTTGAATGGTTGATAACATAGTATAATATAATATAATATATATCTTTAATATAATATTTGTACACATAATGTGAATATATTCGAAAAAGCACTAGGTATCGATTTTTTCAAAAATTTTGATATGGAATTTGACTATTCATATATGAGTTACTATACATAAGTTCAAACAGATTTTTGATATTTCGCTTGCTTGGACCTCTTTACCTTATGAGAGTTCTCCACCACTTTGCACTATAAAACACTACATCTCTCTAAAGCGCTACGTATCGATTTTTTTCAAAAATCTAAGATTATATTCTGGCTGTATACCCATTGTTTACTATACATGTGTTGAGTTTTTATTATCTTTTTATGTTGTGTATAATTTATTTTTTATAATAAACCCAACACATTATTTTGATACGAACATCATATATCTTTCCTCTTCTAACACAGGCAAATGGTTCGTATCGTACCTGGTAAGGTTCATCTGGCCCAAGGATTTACCAGTGAATAAAATAAAATACCTTCCGAGGTTCTTGTAAACTTTTTTTTATAAATATTCATCCGTCTCCTGTCTAGAGGAACAAATTTCTATTGATATCATGTTGCTTTATATTCTGTTGATTTCTTTAATTTCCACTGAATAATCTTAAAATATTTTAAAAGAATATAAATAAACTTAAAAATCATAAATATCCATCAATTATTCCACGTTGATATTAAAGGTTTAACAATGACAACAAAAAAAGGTTGAGGTTGAGGGAGGTTTGATTATTAGACGATGGTGATCTCATCGATGGTGACAATTAAGATGTTCTTTAGAGAACAATTTCTTTCGACTACCAAATCATCAATATACTCCGCAGGCACTAGGAGCACCCGCCGGTAACTATCAACTGATCATGTGTCTTCAATTCCCTTTCAAGATCTTTTCCTTCTTCCCTGCCAGATCGTCAACAATCACGGCAGGAACTATGAGTACCTGCCGGTAACTATCAACTAATCGGCTTCCAGAAATATATTTTAGCATATATCCAATGTTGTGTACCACAACAATTATGCTTATTGTACAGAGTTTTGTAAAAAGTAAAGTTTTTATTTTTCAATGAAAAAAGAATTATTTGTTAAGTAAAAGATTAATTAATTTATGTAAAAAAATGTATTAATGGTTTTTATAGGCATTTTGTTTGAATCATGGGTTTTACTGTCAATTTCAAAAATAAAAATTTTGGCGAAATTTATTTTTGTTTTTGATACAATCGACCATGATTAAATTTCACTATTGATTTTTTTACTTTGTATGTAATTTTGTGTTTTTAGGTGTTTTCAATGATTTCTAAGGTGTTTTCGATTGCTTTTATGTATAATATTAAAAGGTTACGTTAACCAAGTTACTTTTGATGGTTAATCATGATCATGTATATTGTATATGTACATTAATCATGTATAATGTATATGTACGTTTTAAGTACAATAGGAGTTTTATAAATGTAGATTTTACATATAACATAAAAGGTTATTTATCTTGGTTACGGTAACCAAGGTAATTTTGATTGTTGATGGGGTACATTAGATGATTCTTGAGGTATTGTTTGATGGTAGATAACATTCATATAACATAGGGGTTTCATATGTATACGCAAAAAATCGACTTTAGAGCACTTTTTTGAGAATTTCAGAAATATTCGAAAAAAATTGATATTTAACCAATTTTAGAAAATGTTGATATGGAATTTGAATGTACGTATATTGGTTCCTATACATGTGTTCAAACAGAATTTTGATATTGTGCTTCCTTGTACCTCTAAAATTGATATTCTTTTTGCGTGAATTTGCACATTATACTATTTATAGGAATAAGTAATCAAAATATGAAAATTCTAATTGCACTTTCAGATAGAAAATCAAAATTTGCATCAAACATATCATATCGATTTTTGACACTAGCATTTTTACAATTTTTATGTATTGATTTTTGCACTTTTGCAAATGTACAGCTTGAAAAGCACTGTACAAGCACATTAAAAATGGATGGCACAATGTGTACTATTGATTGGCACTTTGCAGCGATCGATTAGCACTTTTTTCTACGGTTGCTAAGGAAAGGGTCACGGTTGCTATGTATATGGTTACCGTTACCATGGTTATAACCACCTTCATTTACTGTATCCGTTGTTAATGTAAACTGACCTTGGGTTACCGTTGCTAAGGAACCGGGAACCAATTAGAAGCGTTCCCAAGGTACAGGGGACCAATCGGAACCGTTTCTATGGTGATAGCGACCGTTGCTATGGTAACAGTGACTGTTACTATGGCCATCGCAACGGTTGCCATGCTTACTGTACTATTCCCCATGGGGAGGGCTAGGTGTGGTCGAACATACATTTTCTTCCTACTATCCACTGTAACACCTTGATAAATATGTAAAAGAGCTAGTCCATTTAATCTGATTTATAATTTTTAAAAGAATTATGGAATTATATACACTGATTTAAACTCTGAATAAATATATGAATTTAAATAATGTTATTTTAACATAGGAGTATAGGAATTTCAATTTGAGTCGAATTTTCAAATTAAATTCATTTCCTTTTTTATTTTTTTATAAATTTTAAAAATAATTACAAAATTTTGCAAGGTGCAAATGCACCCATGCACCATCATCGTTGCGCTACTGGTTGACAGCGATATTGAAGATGTTAGCGAAAGTAATCCGAATGAATTAATCACATTCAAACAACGGCTACTGCAAAATATAAAAGTAAAAACTATTAAGAAACATATTAAATACAAAAAAATAATATTTATATCGATAAATGCATTATATAATACAGTAATACAGTTAAACGATTTTGTCTGTAATTTTGAACACACTACTTCTTTGGTGAAACTGCGGAGCTTGAAACGGGGTCAACAATATTTTCAATGGAGAACAGGGTTGAACTCTATAAAGAATCCAAACGACGAGTCAGTGACTCAAGAAGATCAAAATTTGTTGTTTTCACACCACTATCATTTTCAATGTTTTCTGATGTGATAGAGATATCTTTTACTGTTGGTATGAATAGTGAAATGGATACTCTCGCTTTTGAAATGTCCCGAAAATTCTCCTGTAAAGAGGGAGATGAAACTCTCAACAATGGCCCTGTTAGTGTCAAATCACAATTTTTTTCTTTCTCGGCTTGCGGCGTTCTTTGCCAACTCTCCCGACTGCAGCAGTCTCACTCCCGTCTGGATCTCTCTGCTCATGATCGTCGACTTCTTGTTGTCATGCGCCAAACGACTGGCCTTACTTGCAATCCGCTCAAACACATCGTTCACGAAACTGTACATGATCGACATGGCTTTGCCGGAGATCCCAGTATCTGGGTGCACCTGCTGCAGTAAAAATTCTTTCATTTGTCTTTCTTCTGCGGTTTTCGATTTGGGGATTGACGGAGATATTAGAGATTCTTGGATTTTCTTCAATAATTTCGATTTTAATGTTGTTCGAACCGACTTTGCCGGTATCAAAGAAGAAGCAGTACTTCGTGTACTGTGATAATTGACGAATCTCTTGTCGAATATCGTTGCAATATTCGACGGTTTTATGTTCGTGTATTTGAATTTAGATTTCTCAAAAATTCTCGGATTCGATTTCGGTGGATGAGATTCAGTTTTCATTTTTTTATCTTCAAATATCAAAACAAAAATTATAACAAAAAAATAATATCGTATAACTTTTATTAACAATCAAAATTCCATAATAAGTGATTCGTTCAAACAAACGAATAAAAAAATTAATACATTATTAATATATATAGGTATACATAATTTTAATTTAGTTTTTTTTCTCTTTCTTTTTAATTGCTTTCTTTCTTTCTTTAACTTTCTTTTTTTTAACTGCCCATCTATTTTCCGGCAGTCGCAGCAACATATATAATGCAGAATCGCAACTCATTAGGACTTCTTGATTAAGTTGAACTATTTTGATCCAAATGCCTTTCTGAAGTTCATGGATGCGACTTGATGTTGATGGAGAATGTTTGAAGTGCCCTACAATATTCCTAGATTCTGTGAGAAAGTCGGCCACATAACACTGACAGAGTATCAAACACGGAGTTTAATCACAAGTTAAATAGTATAGGCAAAGCATATAAATGTTTGACTGGAGCATCTTAACTTCCCATTGTTTGGATAAGGCGCTTAAAGCTGCGGGTATTAATAATGCGAAATTGAGTATATATACCAAGACATTTTTAACATGAAAATCAAAATAGGTTGGAGAATAAATAAAAATGAAAATTTAATCATTTTTGGATCTTCGATTGCTATTGTAATCTTTGTAATAAAATCAATTGCTTGTATTATTGCAATAAAGATTTTGACTAAGTTTCAATTCTTTATTATCAATCGAAATTACTTCTGTAGAATGATTATAATAAAGTAGATATCTTTTGTGAGACATATAACTAAGAAAACTTGATGCAACAAATTAGAAAGAATCTCTTGCGAATAAGTTAGATAAAGTTTCTAGAGATTTAAATCAGTATTATCTCTGGCCCGATAATATACATACCTTATCGTTGGAAGAACCTTCTGAGGCTAGTCAGATATTAGTTTATTGTGCGAAATAATTGCAATTAAATAAATAATTAATATTACTATAATTTTTGAATACCAAACAAATTTAGGATTAAAATACCCTCTATAAGAATTACAGATTTTTTGTATGGTAATATTGTATATGTTATGCCGAATTTGTGTAATTGCCGAATTTATGAACTAGTCAATTTTCGTCAAATTCATTAATTATACGAAAAACTTTTATTTTAAAATGAAAATTGCTCAATGTAAAATGAAAGATTATGTATTTAATACGATAAAATATCAATTTAGTATGAAAAATAAATTAAATATGAAAAAAATCTTAATTTATTATGCATCGATTCCAAAATATTTTTTAAAAAATTTTTATTCATGGTTATTTAAACGTCTTCCTCGGTGACAAGCTGAATTGTAAACGTTTGTATTTTAAAAGCATTTTTTTCACATTAAATTAATATTTTTCATGTTAAATTTTATATTTTTCCGTATTAAATACAATTTTCTTATTAAATCGATATTTTTTCAAATTAATTCTTTTTCATATTAAATGAATATTTTTTCAAATTAAATACATAATTTTCTTATAAAAACGATATTTTTCATATTAAATCGATATTTCTTTCAAATTAAATTGATTTTTTCATTTAAATAATACTTTTTCACATTCAATATCAATTTCATAATTGATTTCAATTTTTTTTAAAAAGTTGCCGAATTCACAAATCCGGCATAACATATACATTATTTTTAACTGAATTTTATTTAAATTGAAAAAATAGTCACAATTTTTAATTAGACAGTCACTTTTCAAAATTTTAATTATGACTAAATTGTATTTTGAATAAATTGATTAAAATCTAATCTGCTCTTGCTAATTTCTGAAGATAGATTTAATTAGTTCCCAAGAATTGCTTATTATTCCTGGATTTTGTAACAGCTTGATAATTATTTTTTTCGATTTTATTTAATATATTAATTAAATATTGTTGCTGTATTATTTATATTATAAATATGAAACAGTTCTTGATTCTTTTTGTATTTAATTTTTGATCATTGCTTCTTCCTAAACTTTTATGGAGGGACCTAGTTTCAAGATGGCGTAAATTTAATTTTAAAAGTAATTATTAATGTAACAACGAATAACAAATCTATAAAATTTATTTTTCAACAAAAATACTTTTAAATAGATATTATTTAAACAAATAATTATCCATTTTTTTCATGTTAAATATTTCATTTAATAAATAAATTTAACATGTAACACTCCCCCAGATTCTTCGTTACAAGAATCTATATCTACTACATACTCGGTCAAATAATTCGGTTTTCGTCTTTCTATTTGGGGTTTGTTGCTGATTCCGGATTTCCTTTGCTTAACACTCCAAGCTGATTCGTTGTTACTTTCCAACATGTAATCCGAGTAAGAGTTTCGCGGGAGGTCTGGTTGTCTTGGTCGAATATCTGCTATATGCCGTGGACCGAAAAACCCATCACAATTTATTAAATACTTTCTTTGATCCATTTTCCTAACGACAAAGCCTCTAGTCCTTTGCTTTGTACATGGTATATTATTTTCAGGCTTAACTCAGACTAACTGTGGCTCTACAAAGTCTGTCTTTACCTTATTGTTAACCGGTTCCTTTTCAATTCTTTCGATTATCTCCAAACCGACTGGAATGTACTTGTAAAGTGCTGAACTAGGTGTCCCCTTTCTGTCGGACGGTGTATTCTTATACCATCATAAGACTTCCATGATACTGATATTCGATCTAGACTTAATTCTCTTGATTTTCTTGTGATATGTCTCTATTATTCCGTTGTAATTTGGTCGATTAATAGCGCGGTATAAGACATGTACATTCCACTTCTCCATCAACTTGTTGAATTCGGCTGAATGAAATATCGTATAATTATCAATAATCAACTTCTTGGGAGATCCACGCTCGCAGAACAAATTTTAAAACTCTGTAACAATCGACTTGACATCCTCAGTTTTGATTAGTTTCAATATAGCAAATCGAGAGGATCTACAATCAATGATACTTAAGAATTTTTGTTGATCAAATTTTGTGACATCCGCTGCAAGTCTTGTTTAGTTTTCATTGACACCTAATTTTCCAGTTTCCTATTTTATTGGCGCCGGATCAGTAGATTGGCAACTTTGACACTTCGAAATCAAATCCTTTATATCCGCATTTGACACATTTATTTCCAACTTATCACACTGATATCGCATTCTCTTTGCACCTAAATGACATCTGTCATGAAGGTTCTGTAGTTTGAATAGGTCATCTGTTACAGACAAAAGGCAACTGCTTCGTTTTAATTGTTTGGGTATTCTTGTCAGTTCATCAGCCTTGTTGTCTTGACTATTAACAAACTCAATTTTCAAAGTTATTTCGTATTCCTGACACAACTCCTTAATCATTGACAATCGGCGGTTTATCAAAAACTCGGAAGAGGCTTTCGTGTGTAATTTATTTCGCTCTTATAGTGCCTCAGTTATCTAAGAAACAACTGATTTGTTATCTGATTTTACTACAACATTCGTTAGTCTCCATTTAATACACAGATTTAAACCCATTACAACTGCTTCTAGATCTGCTACGTTTATGTGCCTAGAATCGTCAGTTTTCCTTAACCACGATACGTCTTCTATAATATTATCTTTAACTTACAATGCTGCCCCAATGGCTATCGAACTGGTATCCCACCATATGATGCCGTCTTAACAATCATCAATACTCTATATTCCTCTACAAGGATCTTCCTCCTTAACTTTTTTCAAAAAAAATTTGATTTTCTCGATTAATTCGACATCTATTTTCTCATCCCATTTTCCTTCACTGATCCTTTTCATGTAGGAGCATGATGGACGTTGCCAACCTGCAACAGGGTGGATTCCTACTAAATTTTTTGGTATGTGTTATGGGTTCTTTTTGGTGAACTGTAAATTTTTGATATTTTTAAATTAAAAAATCATATTTATATTTGAGATAAATTAAAAATAATGTTTTACTAACTAAAATGATTTTTTATAAAATGAACTATTAAAGAAGTTTTCTGTATATAAAATTATTTTTTAAAATAATGTAATTTCTATAAAATATGAATATTTTAATATATCGAATTATTGAAGAGTTTACTATATGTAAAAATTAGTTTTAAAAGTAATTTAATTTCTGTAAAAAATGAATATGTTTTTAATAGTTTGAATGATTAAGGAAGTTTATTTTTAAGAAAATTAATTTATAATAAAAGTTACAAAAGTATGATGAATAACAAAAAAAAGATTGGGATTTAATTTCCTTAAAAAAATATTTAAAGCTATAATTTATTATACTTATATTATAAAATTTAAATTACATAAAATTATATATCAATATTTATATTTGAAATAGGATATCTGGTTATGCTAAAAATGAAACATTGTTCCTCAAAAATTTGTTTAAAAAATCAGTGTTTGGTAGAAATAAAAGTTTTGTGTTAATGACAACGTCTTTTGATCAAGAACCCAATAGTATGATTATACTTATTTCAAAAATTTTCAAGAAAAAGTGTATTGTGTCACCTAGAATACATCAGTCCTGAAAGTTTCATGTCGCTAGGTGAACGGGAAGTGGATGAATTTTCGATCGCAAGATTTGATGCATCCAGACAGACAAACAAACAAATGAAACGTAATAAAAGCTTGTAAAATGTATTTAATTGATGTTATATTAAGATGAGATTTATGTCGAATAATAATAAATGAATGTTAATGAAACATGAATTATTGTTGATATAAAATTACGATCAAATAATTATTCAATTTTACAGTGGGTTGAAAGAATAATTATGAACAACTATCTTTTTAAGGTATTTTAAATTTTGAAGGATTTATTTTGAGAGAATATTTATGTTCGATTGAGTTTTTTTAACCCCAAACCTCATAGATTCTATCAAAGTATGAAAAAAATGCATCATGACATAGAAAACTGTAATTCGAGATAAGGGCAGCATTAAAATATTAGAATTTTAAATAAATTAGTTTATTTTACTTTTATGAAAATATTTGTCATCTGTTTTTTGAAATATGTTACTTTCACGTGTCCAAACAAACTATTTAATTGAAAAACACTTATAAAACTTGAATTTACTTATTTGCTCAAAAAAGTCATTCAAAGTTTAATAGCAAAATAAAATAAGTGTTCATAATAATTTGACAACCTACTGTATTATAAAACGGAACCAAATTCAGATTAATTTTAGGCTATAATTAAAGAAATACGATATTAAAGTTCACTTTTATTGGTTAATATTTTATTTATTTTCTTCAAAGATGCTTAATTTTGAGGGTGCTTTACTTTTCCGATTTTGGAAGTTTATAATAAATATTATATATATATATATATATATATATATATAT
>MQRK01162903.1:5018-15039 GCA_001938485.1 Girardia tigrina | reverse complement strand
AGTAACATACGGTATCGTGGACTTCAATAATAACATTTCAATGATATTTCCATAATATTAAATAGTCTGTCAAGATTCAGAGACCAAGTTAAGTTTATGTGGTAACCAACACCATTGTTTATTTATTCGGTGTAAACCAAGCCTCATTAATATTTTTATATTGCTCGCTGGATGTAACCATATTTATTACAGTATTATATGGAGATTCCAATACATTAAATTATAAATACATTCAACATTATAACAATCCACTATTATTTTAGAGCTTATCTGTTATTGTTTACACTCAAGTATCGCACGAATAGATGTTGTCTAAAATTATTGACATCCGTTATCGAACAGTCACAACTATCGAATAACAGTTTTATAAAATTAATATTAATAAAATATTTTAATTATCATCCAAAAAGTTATTTAAAAAGTCATTTAAGAACTATTATATATTTTGAATATTATATGAAATTTTACCGAAAATGTACTAAGTTTGACTTTTTATAAAACACTACTTTATCAACAGAACTATTCCTCCAGTAATTTACACACTCGCTGTGACCAAGGCAAATATCATTGTCACCAAACCAAATATATAGATTTTAATTAATCCAGACTTGTTTTGGTTTTATATTTATTTAATTACATTTGAACTGTGTGAGGAATATTTTAATTTGTTTGAATGTGTAAATGTATGGATACGGTATGTTGATTTAAGTATGTTGAATTTAGAATGGTGATTCTCCCACCCAGAAGGAAATTGGTATTTTTTATTTAAATTTAAAGTGATTGACTATTCGAACACAATTAAAATTAAGTTTAATATTTTTTAGTAAAATTTAAATTAAATACACTTTTAATAATTTGATGACATTTTTATTATTTTAAGATTTATTGAAAAATGGTAAAAATTATTATTTTTTTAATTAATATTTTTAGAGGCTAAATATGGTAAAAAATAATTTAGAAAAATTGTTCGAATAATCATGATTAAAAACAGAAATAAGAAAACCAATTAGAAGGATGACAAACGATGAAAGACTTTCTGAGAGTCATAATGACTCTGAATGTGATTGTAATAAAAATTCAAACGAGACTTGTTTAAATGTTCTTAATAAACTGTTTATCAGTAAAAACCTTTAAACAACTCATTATAACTCTGCTCAATCGAAAATAATTTCCTTTTACCACATTTAATATGATCATACGTATTCAATGTTTATTTAAAAAGCAAGGTGAACAATACATATAAAAAATTATTATTATTAATAGTATTTTTACAAATATTATCTGTCATTGCAATGTTGGTATTCTAATTATATTATCGTAGAAAGATATGAAAATAATTCTGTTTGATTATTTAATAGAAAAATAAGATTTGGCAGGCATTGATCACGTTCATATTATCAATTTTCGTGTTGGTTTATATTTGATTTAACCGTAGTCGTTGATAACTCTAAAATCTATCTGGATTTACTCGATACTCATTGTAATGATCTACGGCTCTGAGGGATTGTGTTATCGACTTTATTCACAATTTATACGCTTGTGTAAATAATTTAATCCTTTTAACACTTCCCTGACTACGGTTACGATGTTCAGACGGCAAAACGCAAAAGAAAAATTAGCGAGATTAAAATTCAAGTAAAAATTTAGATTCAGTATTAATGCAATTAAAATTTAAATTACCAATGAAATTAAAAGATAAGTTATACTTAAAATCCAAAAATTTAAATTAGTTAATACGAAAATTCACAAATGCAACATTTAATGTTTATACAAATTCTCGCGAAAAGTGATTAGTAATCCTTGGTAACGGAATCACATTGAAACGAGAATAATTTCGATGATTCGCTACATCTTTCTATCACAGCCCATTTGCAGTATTAGTTACATTATGTACACATATGATCATATTATTTACATCGCGGTTTTTCTCATTGCCAACATGTCACACCCGTTCGTGCTACCTTTGTTCCCTTCCATTGCGTCTCTCATACGATCAGTGTTCTATCTAAGATCTTTATCCCACTCGAAACTCCCCTTCAATATCCATCCTCGGGGCGATAGACAAAGGCCAGATATACATTCCAACATTTTCAAACCTCTAATTAATTAAATAATAGTGCATAACTCCAATAAATTCTTTCGGATTCCTAACCAAATACGGATTAAATAAAAGAAGTGACTTTATTACGTTATAATTAATGTTTATAAGATATAAGAGTAAAACGAACGAGAAAAGGGGATAATTGTAATAAGTTATATATAATGATTGTGAGTCATAAAACGAAAGAATACATGAATCTAACAATAATCGAATATAATGCACGAAATAATAAGATAAGGATAGTAAAATAATATTAAATTAACAGTTCGTAATTATAATCGTCAGAAATGGCATAAATTTATGATCAGAGGCTATAAAATTGTAACGTAATAATGCGTAATAGATGCATAAATATCGATAAATAAATAAACTTAAAACCGTAGTCAGAATAAAATTCATTAATCAACAAAACTGTCGTTAAGAACTACAATATGGATTATTGCCATATCATTAATCAAAATAAGATAATGTATAGACATAAGATAGAATAATCAGCATGTTTACAAATTAATAAAACAAAAATAAAATCTAATATGACTTTTACCGTCGCTAAATTTCTCTATTAATGCCGACCTCAAAATTAATCTTGGTGGAATAATAATTAAAGCGAATTTATCCTTAGAAAAGGAAAAATTTTTAAATAAATGGTGTACGTGTTAGTGAAACTGTGCCGGGTATTTATACCCGATTGGTTATAGGCATACCCCGACACACACATTATTACTGCGAGACAGAATATGAGCGGGGGGGGGAAACGATTTCAGTTATCGCAATGTTAATTGCAATTCAAGATTGATTTAATTATTTTAGATTATCGGTGACTATGTTACTGCCCTGCCGGATGCTATCCTTTGACAAGGCGCCTTCCTTTATCCGGCCTGCTGGTCGCAATCAGCAGATGTTTATCTGATTCATTTGAATCATCACTTTTCTGATTTTTTAGAATGTTTCAAAGGCTTTTCCACTGGCTGGGATCGAATGGAAAGGGATGGATCGAAGCCTAGGGAGCCCTCCTCGCGTCCGGCGTTCGGTGTGCTCTGAATCAATTTACAAATAACGGGGATAGTCGAGTATCACTATCCTCACAACTTTTCACTAACGGTCTCGGGCATACTAGCGTTGGATGTGAAGAAGGCTTTTCTTCGAGTCTAATATTCAAGCTGTGTCGTCACACTACATTTATGCTGACAAGAAAAAAGGTGGTTTAGGCTTAGTCTCTGCACGAGACGAATACGCAATACAATCTATAATTCAAGCGTACAGGAACATGGTGTGCTCTTACTAAACATCGCATCAGCTCATCTTTATCAATTTATTCAACACCCTATACAGATATCACGGTACTAAAAAAGAATGGACACTCTCTAATAGCCTAAACTGGATCAACTCAGGTGACAGAGAGAATGGATTTAAATCTTGTGGACCAAGATTCGGAATTCAATCAAATTCAGTTTGTCACCAACGAGCTAGGTATTTGTTTAAAAGTTCACATATCCAATGATTGCATGATACTAAGTGAACATTCAATTGACAATATAACTTTCCACTTGCACAGAATCTATAACAAAATGAAATTTGACAAATGGAGCAAACAAAGGATGACTGGAATGACAGCCATCTCATTGGCAGAACAGAACTTCAGCTCCAAAGTACAATACAATGAGTCTATCCATCGAGGAATGGCGCTTTTTACTCAGCGCAAGGACTAATAGTTTACCAACCAATTATAAGCCGAAAAACCAAGACAACAATCGATGTGCAGGGCATGTGGTATAGAAACACAGATCCATATTTTATGTTGGTGTAAGGCCAACAGCACTCTGATACAGGCGAGACATAATGCAATCGCAGAAATCGTCACAGATGCTTTACTTGCAGAGAAACCAATTTTAAAAATCATCATGAATCGACGATGTGATTGGTCTGTGTTGGGAAGCCGGGTTGATTTACAAGTTTATAACTATGGAACCAAAGAACTCTGGCTTATAGATATAAAAACCCCTTATGACACAATCAAAGCATTTAAAGATGCCAGAGATAACAACAAAATAAATATAAAAGTCTGCTAACTGAAGCTAAAGCGGCTCATAAAAGATGGACTGTAATATTAGGAGCAATTGTTGTCGGCTGTTTAAGATCCTGGCCTGCCGATAAGGATAACGTGCTTAAAAACAAATTACATCTTTCAGGTACAACTATAAAGAATTTAACCAAAATGTACATAGTGTCGAATATCAAATATTCCAACTCGACATGGCATAAACACAATACCGGTCAATATAACCCACTAATGTCAAATGCGGTGACGAAAAATCTTACCGTCACAGTCACGGCAGATGCACCAGTAGTCGGTTGATCACAATAATCTCCAACACAAGTCAAAGATGCTCTATACAGTGACTATAGCTTTGAGCATTCAATGTATATCCCACGATATCTTTAAATATTTCAACTTGAAATTATGTCACAATTTTCTCCAAACTTTGTACTTTTACTCACTTTCTATGACAATAAATGATAATGTGAAAATAACAATAACTTAGAAGGATGGCGTAATGGTTTTCAATCACCTTAATATTCGTTGCATTCCGTGTTTTGGTTATATATATAAGCTGTCAAACAAAACAAAGTTTAAACGAATTAAATATGGAACAGTACTTAAGTGGTCAAAACCACCCAACGAAAAAAATATATCATGATTGTGCAGCAAGATTATTTTGTGTTGTATCGGGATGGTATATAAATGGTGACATTTTAGAATAATTTCTTGAGATTACTCACAATTTGTCTTACTAATAAATTATATTATTTCATTTTTTAATTCTACTATATAAATTTGATATTTATTTTAGGTAAAATTTTTAATAATATTTTTTTGACGAAGAAATAGTAAGTTCGAATAATTTCTATTTCGAAGAACTCATTTTTGAAGAAGTTACAGTGAACCAATATTGATGATATTTAACAAACAAAAAATATTTAAATGTATTCACAAAATCATCTTAACAAAAAATTCTTTAAAAATTATCCTTTTATATGACAGTGAAAAAGGCGAGTCAAAGGTGGACTCTGTTCTCAACTTGGTTATAATAATATATAATTGCTATATTCATATTAAAGATTTATATTAAATTTTAATTAAAGCATATATTTTAAAATATTTTTATGATATTAAAATATCCTATCTTTATAATAATACTTCCCATAGGAACTAATTTTAGATGTGACACATAATTAAGTCTTTTGATGATCATTTTCCATTTTGCAGTGACGGTGTATGATTCACAATCATCGCTTTCAATTTCTTGTAATTAACATTTTATAATTAACAAACCTCATTCTATTCAACATGGGAAAACCAAATTTTTGGAGGTATTTTGGTGTATAGATAGTTTTAACATGTGCTATATCTTTGATTATATCAAATTAAGTGACAGAATGTAATTTATTTATGATTTTTATTTGAGATAAATTTAGGATAATTTTACACTATTTATCGACGTCAATAAATTACCTTTATTTACTTAAATCAATCCAAATAATTTTCGCAGTCGTTCATCAATTTTAAAATTATTTTCAATTGGGAATTAAAGATGCATGCAAAAAACATTTACAATCATTTAGATATATATGATTTGATATATATAATGTCTCACCTTCTCTCCCCTTTCTCCAGTTTCACCCTAAAATTAGTGTAAAACTACGATAAATGAATGTAAGGTATACTTTTGGCCCAGTAGTTCCTTTACCAGGAATCTGAAAATAATAGAAAGTTTAATAAATCAATATTATCAGTATAAAAATCTTACATTCAATCTTAAGTATTCCAGACAACTACATTCAGAACTAGTTTGCCCTGGTGAGCCATGTTCCCCTTTTTCACCCTTAAATGTATGATTAAAAAAAATAGCTTTACTGAAAATTTAAACCTTATGACAATAAATTTACGTTAGTTGATTTTCATCGATGCTATGTTTAAATTTCTTAAAAGATAGAACTTATTTTGTATAAAATTTTTAAATTTCTGCCAATTTTCCCTATTTTATTAAGTTGTACATGTGTTATCAAAAATTTAAGGAAATTAAATTCTCCAAATTCTGATCCCCAATATCTTTTCGTAATTCATTTTTGTCAATTCAAATGCTGATTCAAAAGTTTCCTGTTTCTACTCTACTAATGTTATTTGTTAATTCGCATCGAAGAACATCGCACCACACGCTATATTAATGTTATAATTAAACAAGATTAAATATTTTTTGTGTTGTAGTTTTTCAAAATAGCAAAATTTTGAATAGGTCGTAAAAGGTTGGGGAAACGAGTTTTACAACACTTCTGGGGACATTTATATGTATATATTTCAAATGGAATAATCCCTATTGAATGAAATGATTTTTTCCATAGACAAATTCTGGATTAATTGTACTTATACAATTTCTTATCCTTATTTATCAATAATTTTAAAGAACACATTACCATGATTACTATATGCGTTGAAGTTACAAGAACATCGAAAAATTGCAACTAACATTTTACAGATTCTTCAGGAATCATTTTTAAGTTACATGTTCCATTTAATCCTTTAAAGAGATGTTTGCTGCTAAAATTCAAAATCTATTAAAGTTGAATACATAGAATACTATAGCAGAATCACAAGATTTTAGCATTCCTATAGAGCTTTTCTTTAGAAAACAGACTTGGTGATGTTCAAACAATTCAAATTGTTAACTAGAAAACATTTGCCAAAGTTTTTAAATCAAGTTTTCTGTAATTTGAGGAACAGAAATAATCTGAAATATATATGCGATATTCATGGAAAGATTTCGAAAAGTAATATTACATTAAAAGTTTATCGGATTGTGTCAGATTTGAAAGTAATTGCCAGATTTCCTTACAAGAAAAAATTGCTGTTTCATTATGATGATGTAAAACAGTCATTAAACTAAGGGGATGAAAATATTTAGGTACCAACAATATTCTCTTATTTGGTTCATACAAATTAATACGTTAATTTTTCACTAAAAATTGATAACAAAAATATTGCAAAGTCAATTATAAATATAAGGAGTAACTTTCGTCAAGTTGAAATTTAAATAATTGTAAAATATAAAATGGATTTAAAATATAAAATTCATTTAAAATTTATATCGAATTGAATATTTGTTAACTTAACCAATTGATGAGAAATGATTAAAGATGAATAAGTAAAATTTTAATTTAAAATTTTAACAAAAATTAAATACTAATATAAAACATAAAAATAATGATTTTTTAAAAAACAAACAAAAATTATATAAATATATAAAACAAAAAGTACATAATGTTTAAAAATCTAAAAAGTAAAAAAAACTTTTATAATCATTACTTACCTTTTCACCTTTGGTGTTGTCAAGACTGAAAACTAAAAGTAATGAATTTAAATACAATATTTACAAAATAATAGTTAACAAACTGGATACTGTTGAATAGGCAGATTTAACCGATTTAGCATTTTTATTTAAAATTGTAGAAATAGTTGGTATTTTAGTTGATAGAGTAGTTTGTGAAGTGGTTGACCAAAGAGGTGATTGAGATGTTGATGGAATGGTTGATTGAGTTGTCGAAGTTGTTATCGTAGTTGTTAATGGAGTTGTTGTCTGTGTTGATGTCGGAGTAGTTGTCAGGGTGGTCATCTTAGTGGTTGTCAGAGCAGGTGTCGTAGTGGTTGTTGGAATTGTCGGATTTTTTGGAGTTGTTGTCGAATTTGTTAGAGTTGTTGTCGGATTTGTTGGTGTTGTCGAATTTGTTAGAGTTGTTGTCGGATTTGTTGGTGTTGTTGTTAAAGTAGGTGTCTTAGTGGTTGTTGGATTTGTTGCCACTGTTTTTGGATTATTGGGAGTTTTTGTTAGATTAGATGTCGTAAAAGTTGTCGGGACGTTTGTAGGATTTGATGTCAGAGTAGTGGAACTTGACTGAGAAACTGTGTTTGATAAAGTTTGTATCTGATTTACTGTCCTAATTATGGATTCACTAATTGTAGAAATAAGTTTTTTATCTAACGTTGTAGGAATGACTGTATCATTTGATGATTTGGAAATTAATATATCTTTTATCTGGGAAATTGTCGCAGTAGTTGTTGTTTGATCTATAAATTTTGATTCAGAATTTTTGTACATAACTAATTTTTGATAGTTTACTTTTCGTTTGACTGTATCTTTTTTTCTTTTGTTTCTTAGTTTTTGTAGTTGACTTTCTTTTTATAGGTCTAGGCTTTCTACTTTTCCTCTTTTTACTTACGATTCTTTGTTTAGTCAAAGTAGATAAAGTTGAGTCAGCATTTTTTGATGTTGAACTAGTTGTTTCAAGACCTTTTGTCGTACTTTCTTCTGTCTTTAAATGAAAACAATATGTATATTAAATTAATATTAAAAATTATGAAATAAATTAACATCTTAAAAAAATAATACAGTTAATTAATTCATATTAGGCCTAACAAGATAATCCTTCACCATTTAGTAAAAGCATGTCAATCACTTGAAAAATATATTTATTTCATCGAAAGTACCTTAATTTTGAAAAAAAAATAATATGTAATGACGTACAAAAAATTCCATTCATTTACATCAATAAACTTCATACGATCCTCCGGAAAAATTTCACCCAAAGTTTATGTTAAAGTTGATTTAGGTATTTTAAACTTTAAATGATTTTTTTTGAGAAACACATAGGTTTGAATTTAATTTTTTTTGATGAATTTTACAATGATATACTTGTAAATGTTCTTGACAATCGTATGTCTGAGTAATAAATTTTATCAATGTGACCGAAATTTTCGTAATAATGATTATGTATAAAAAATAGAATAAACATTTTTCGGAAACATTCTAACAACTTTTAGTTAAATGAACTTAAATATGTTTTTAGTTATACCATTTTAAAAATTTAAATTTTAAATTTTTTATTGTTACCATTAATGTTGTTTGTAGTTAATTATATTATCAAAATTTGTTTTTTGCAGTATGGATAAGTATTCTGATACATCTCTGTTAAAATTAAGAGAAATCGAAACACTTTTATTGAAAACCAAATATAACCAAAGAGAAATAGCAAGACTTATAGGGATTTCAAAGTCATTAATTAGTAATATTAAGGTCCACATCGATCAAGGCAAGCCTCTAGAGGCAGGTCAAATGGAAAAATGTAACAGGAAAAGGTTCACAACTTCTCGTACAGACCGTAAAATCAGGAATCTGTGTCTCGATAAGCATAAAGAGAGTTTATACAGCCTTACTACGATTATAAACAACGAGGGAATTAAAATTTCTAAGTCATTTCAGAGATGCTTAGCCGAAAAAAACGTGATGAATCGGTGACGTACTAGAAAAGCACGCCTAACTCAGACTATGAAAAAAAAGATTTAAATTGGGTAAACAGTACAAGTATATGACTAATGAGGACTGGAGTCGTGTAAATAAAATTTTTCTGTTGAGAAATAATATTTCTTTTTTATGGTATCATTTTACTGGTCTGCTTCTCCGACGAGTCCACTTTTCAAATTTTTGTTGACAAATGTTGCTTTGTTCAACGGGGTCCAGGAGAGCAGCTCCTCAAAGACAGCCTTCTAGAAAAAGCCAAACATTCCATAAGTGTCTTGATGTGGTCTGTGATCTCATCCAGGGATTTGGGACCTTTGTACATCGTGGAAGGGACGATAAGAAACGACCAATACCACGGAATGCTGGAAACTCATCTTCTGTCTCAGTTGGAAGAATGGTTCCCAAATGAGGAAGATTATATCTTTATGCACGATTCGGCATCTTGTCTGTAAGCCAGAAGTTTCGCTGCATTTCTAAGTGAAAATTGTTAAAGTCCTGACCAGGGAATTCAACGAATATGAACCCCATTGAACACATGTGGGAAATCACGAAATTGTTAGTAGCTAAA
>MQRK01162889.1:0-11345 GCA_001938485.1 Girardia tigrina | reverse complement strand
CATGGATTTTAGAAACATGTTTTTGAAGGCTTTTTACTCAATCGATTTTCTTCAAACTATGCACATTTACTCATTCTCGATGACAATAAATGATTATGTAAAATTTTCATCCTAAAAAGCTTTTTAAGATCCCAAAATGGAAAAAAAACAGAAAATTCGGAGTTCCGGAACAATATTAATTGCAAGATATCTACTTATAAATTATAAGTAGTTTATATTATTTTGTACTGTTTTTTAATTAAAATTTTTTAAATGTTAAAATTTTTAAATTTTAAAAACTTTGTTGGCAAAGTAGTGTTCTGTCTGCATAAAGAATGGATATTAAAGAATAAATTTTTTGATTTACTAGTTTTAATTTTAATTATTATGTTTTAATATCTAATAAGTTTTTGAATTATCTAAACAATATGTTTATTTCATATACATATATGCATATAATTATTTGTGAAAATAAGAAGCATAAACATTTCAGCTATAAAAATTTCAAATAAAGATATATAAACAAATTAAGTTTTAAAAACGACAATTTGAACATGACTTGTCTTTGCGCAAAAGAGAACAGAAGTATTTATAATAACCAAAAAATGAAAGCATTTTGAAATCAAAACTTTTTAAAAATAACAATTTAAGATCATGACTTTTACTTAAAAAAATAATGGTATATTGAATTCGTAAATCAAGATTTTAAATATTCTTCTTGTATATAATATTTAACATTATTTTTTTAAAATCTATAAAACCAAATAAAATTGCAAATAACATTAAAAATTACTTGGTAGAAAATATATTAAAATAAATTAGAACATTAAAAAAAATAAAATGTTTTTTAAAAGCATGAAAAATGCTTCAAATATAATATATAAATAATAAATAAATTAATAAAATAAAGTTTTAATCAAATAAATTTATTATTCACATGTCGTATTTAAAGTATTTTACTGAGTCGTCTAGATAATGGTTGTGTTTTATTTGACACTATTAAAATTAGCGTGAACAGAGACTAAATATTTACAAATATGAAGTATAATAAATAGGGATTAAGCACATAAATAGAAATCATATTAATAATATTAATAGAAATCATATAAATTATAATAATATGTATAAAAACGAGTCTGCCAGAACTCATTTCAATGCTAAATCGATTACAACTCGTCCTTATAATAAACAAAATTTTAAAGTTAAACTATATATATATATATATAATTATATAATTAGTTGAATGTAATAAATGATATAAATAAATTTAATAAATTAACAGAAAGAGAAAAACGAAAGAATATAATTGTTTTGATCACTTTAACAAGAAATCGGGTCAGATAAGGAATTAACACAATAAAGAAATAATGTTACTTTACGTTGGCATTAGTATTACTTCTGTAAGATATTGTAGATAACTTTTGTAGCGGTAAATAACGGATGGAAATTATTTTTCGTGTTAACACAATACGATCTTTCTTCTTCTCTAGTTCTTTGGATTTTCTGAGGAGAGGATAAAAATAATTTAGATTATTGTTAATTTAGGACTTTTAGCGAATTTGATGATAGACGGCTCAGTTACAAATGATTTCGAACAAAATAAAATAATGATAAATCCATGAAGGTCCAAACAAACTGCACAATTCAACAAATAAGCAACACTCCAAAATTGCGATATTTTCTTTAAATATTTTTTTAACTTTGAATATTAATTGTGATCAATTAATTCATATTGATCCAATTAATTCATATTCAAATTTATATCGCTATGTTTTTAATTTTAAAAATTAAATAAATTAAAAGTAAATTTAAGTAAATTAAACACTTATACAAAAAATAAATACATTGTAATTTATTAAATAAATAAATAATACATAAAATAACAAATACATATTAAATAAAGATATAAATATAATACGGATAATAAATTACTTAACATAGATACAAGAATCAAGGATTATTTACAATATGTATTCCCAGCTTTACAAATAATCTATTATCTCGTGAAATTGTCATTAAATTCTTCGAAATGTGTCTAAAACAATATGTATTACAGTAGGGAACACATTATTATAACCACCTGATATTTTCATGCTTTTTTATTGTAACCTCCAAATTTTCTCATGTTTTGATTTTTTCAAGTAAATCATTTTATTCTAAATCAAACATTTATGTTTTAAAATATGGTCTGTATCATTTTCATAATAAAAATTATTTATTATAATTAAAAATGATCTGTTGCTGTCAGGCAGGAAAATAAATTAATTATCTGACAGTAATAGATTAATTAATTTCTTCTTACAGATTATTTTTTTAGTATCCTATTGAATACAAACACATCATTGGTAGTCATGGGTAAACGCTGTGATCTGTTCTCTACTGCTGTGGCAAAAGTTGACGCTTTGTTATCAATTGGAAAGTTTTCAATTAAGCAGATTGCCACTTTGTACAATATTCATCATGCAAGTGTCATCAACATCAAACAACAAATAACAGCAGGTGGCTCTTCAACATCCAGAGTCGGCATACAACAAATTACTCATACAACAAAGGATCAGCTTCTTTCGAGCGTCCTCCGCAATTGGTTTCGTGATGATGAATTTCAGCAGAAGCTTCAAAACTATATTGACAGCATGCCTAAACGTCTCCAGGCAGTAGTAAATGCTAAAGGAGGAAAAAAATATTAAATTGTTTAATTTATCCTTTATTGAAATCAACTTACTTATTCTATGAACAATAAAACATTTGTAATCAGGTATGTAAATATTTAAATTTTGTATTCTGGAAGAAAACATTTATTTCTTGCCTTTTTGATTTTCTTATATCTTGATCATTTTCTAATAGAATTATGGTAATTTTTCAGTAAAAGGTTTTAAAGTTGTCACATTTTCTGATAGGGTGATAAAACAAACACAAAAAGTATCAAAACTATGACTGCATTTGCTTATAGCCTTATAAATAATGAGAAAACCTAAAAAAACATGAAAATATCGTAGGTGGTTATAATAATGTGTAACCTACTGTAGATACCAGTGAACATACTCGTGACAATGAACGTATTATTCCCTTTTCCATGTCAGAGAAGAAAACTATGTTTCTTTCGTTGATGATTAAATGTTAATTATGTTTGAATTTTTTAAAATTTTTCAAATTAATTTTTTTACTTGAATTAAAAAAAATAAAAGATAATTTTGTTTATTTAAGCACGAAGAAATGAAATGCAATTAGAACAATTTAAAAATATAATATTTTTTTAATTGTCATATTATTACGATTTTTTTATCAAATTAAAAATTATCTAAAATATTTGGAATTTCCTGTTTTACATTTTTCATTTTTCAAGCAAAGTATGTTTGAAGAAAATGTTTTTTTGTCAAAAGTCATTCAACTAAAGAAAAATAACGGAAAACAAACTTTGATAAAAATTTCAGATATATTTTTTGTTTTTATTTAAATGAAGATTAATAATTATTTAAAATAAAGTTAATATGGAAAAAATATTATTCTAATAATGGTTTAATAAATAAAAATATATCATATCAATATGCTTCATTAAGATTTATTAAATATATATAAAATTTAAATTTATTTTTGTTTTATGTTTGAAATTGAAATATTTTTTAATATGTAAAATCCTTTTCGTATGTTATAATTCTTAAAGCTTGAAAAATCGACCAAAGAAGCAATTGATAAATTAATCAATAAACCGAATAAAAATGAGATTAAAAATGGTATAAAAACCATCAACTTTAAAATAAGTTTTGATTATTACAAATTCCGAAGATTTTGGTTAATGAAAAATTTCAATTTTAAAATGCAAAAATAATTATTTTAATTTAAAAATAGAATTGCAAACATATGAAATTAAAAATGTATTTTATAATAAATTTCCAACCCCATTTTGATTGTGTTTGGATCTCATATATCAATTTACATGTAATGGTTACAATGTCACACACGCTGGAGAGATTAAATTGTGTTGTTTGATTCCCATTCGGGGGGGCTGATGCAGCTGATCTCGCCGGTGCAAATTGGGAATGTGTGGGATTGTTTGTAAGACTCTTCGAATTAACGTCTCATAGCAATAAATTATTCAAATCTGAAAAATCTTTCAACTCTCATATCAACCATTATACGTCAACTATTCAATTTGATTGTCCAATGTGTCACAACTATTTTCTCCAGGAGCCGATTCTTAATTGACATGTTCGAATGGCTCATGAAAGCTGAACAATTCTTTTCAAGTGCAAACAGTGTGACCGGCTTTTCCGTACAATGTCGAAAAAAAAATAATTAAATAGACAAAAGGAAAAAAAATAGAAATTAAAGAATTAATTAATTAAAAAATATTGTTTTTAAAAGACTAATAATAAAAATTAAATGAAATGATAGTAAAAAAGTGCGTTCTTTTAAAGCTTAAATTATTAGGTTGAGGAATAAGTTCCCGCCGTTTTTTGAATTTTTAATCAATTTAATATTTAAATCAAATTTTTTTGATTTGGGCGATTTCTACCAAAGAGGCATTGAAAAAATCGTTGAACGTTGGGAAGGAGTCGTGAACAATGGCGGAGATTATATTTGTGATTAATTTGTAGTAACTTTTTTGTTAAAAAATAAAATTTTAATTTTTCAAAAAACGGCGGGAACTTATTCCTCAACCCAATAAATATTTTGATGTACTATGTTAAAATTGTTGAAGTTTGCACGAAAAATTGGTAATTTATGTTCAGTTTAAAAATAAAGAAAAAATCTGTTGTTTGATTTAACTGGCACGATTGGATAATTGGCAGACTTTGGACTCGCAAAGGCCTTCGGTGTATCGGTAAAGGCTCTTATGTATGACATCGTTACATTGTGGAATCGGACACCCGAGATTTTGATGGAGTCCAAGCGATACTCTTGCACGTTCCATGTTTCGAATATAGCGTGTATGTTTGCTGGGATGATCACGCCTAAACCACTCTTCCGCGGAGACGAGATTGATGAGCGGGCAGCAAATGCCAATAAGATTAGTTTTTCATTTTCGCCTCGTTCCGTAAACACCGAATACTCAGCCCCGGGACCCCGCGACCGCGCTGCGCCCGCTCTCACACCAACATCTGTTCTTTGTTTGAAAATCCAAGAACAAGGTCATAATGTTGGTGGAAGTCATATTACAAAACACAGAAAAAATTCTGTGTACTCAGATTAATGATATGAATGATGTTATATACAATAAGGTAAATTTTAAGTTTCTTTATTTAAAATTTTAATTAAATTAAAAAAATTAAAAGATTGAAAAATTATAAATATTATTATTAAAACTTATTTCGGAAGTCGGGATATAAATTGATTTCGATTTTCAATAATTTTATCGATTCAAAGTCGAAATGTAGGATAGTATTCATATATAAATTAATATTTTTGTATTAATTATAAACATGAAAGCTCAAAGATTTTCTACCGAATAGGTCGGTGTTGATTACTGATTCTGGTGACGCAGATTCTGCTTATGTACCTGAAACTGACATTAAGATATTTTATCAAACACAATGATTAGGTTATTAGATAGCATACCCTGAATGAAGTTTTGCTTGGTATTAGCTGAGGGAAGAACAAAAAAATTAATACCCACTAGAAGAAAAGAAACCAATTGAGAATAAATTTTGGGAAACGAAATCCATATTTTTGGAGGTATAAAATAAAAACAAACTCTGTGAATATAATTTTCAAGTAAACGCCGCCAGCAGCGAATAAACAATTTGTATAAGAATTGTGCTATTGATGAATTCAAATATTGATATAATTATCAAAATTTTTTCTACAACCTCAAAATAATGTTTCCTAAGGTTCAAAAGAGTCTGTTGTTATTTAAACAAAACATTCAAATAAGTGATAATAATATCAAAATATTTCCGTATGTACAAAGAACAAATATTCAGTCTTTGAATTTTGTCGAATAATTAAATAAATATTTAATTATCAATTTTCTAAAAAAAATTCATGAATAATTGTGAATTATTTATATTTGCTCAATAATGTTTATATTTCATTCATAAATAAAATGTAACATTTATTTGATTATAAATTTATTTATTGTCATTGTCAATATAAGACCACCCGACCATCATATATCAATTTTCGGTAACTTCAATAAATGTTTCTTCAATAATAAATAAATAATTTCCAGGATTACAAATGTTAATATTATATTTTAACAGACAATTTGTATAAATAAATATAACTCACATTATCAGTTTTACAATGCCAAAGATAATATTTTTAATTTTAAAGATATAAATCTCAACTATTATGATGTTTAAATCATGATAATTAAAAGTTTTGCTAATTAAATATAACTTTATTGATTCGTTGGATCTTTCACAGTTTAAGACCTCTTCCAAATCATTTCTTCTTTGCCATCATTGATATTTTATATTGAAAAGCTTTTTATAGACGGTCTTCAAATCCTTTTATTTTAACTGAAACGCTCTTTTATATTTGCCATAGTTCAAGGGATAACAATCATATCACCAATATCTCTTGGATATTTTCCGGGATCTTCTATACTTTGAATTTTCTCAAACAAGCGAACATAAACGTTTCTATATCATTTTGTCATAAAATATTCTCTGGATGAAGTCTTAGAACCAATTATCTTGAGTTGATGGTTAATATCGCCATGTTAAGTCGAGCATTGTTAGGTTTTGTAATTCATTTTGATGATAATTCAGATGAAGACTTTTTTGAAACTTTTATTTACAACAACAATAATCATATTATTTAAACAAGTTTTGCCTAAGTAAATTTTTGAGGAACGATATTTCTTTTTTCTTGCAAAAATCAATAATATCAAAATAATTGTAAATATAAATACATGTAAATTTATTATTTCTAAAATTTTATATTGTTTTTAATTTTATAAAATATTTTAATAAAAAAATTTTTAAATTATAAGTATAAACTATTTTCAAAATTTTTATGTATTAATTTTATATATTTTTAAATATTGTATTTTCTTTTGAATAAAGGTTTTATTAAACTTCGTTTTTTTAATATTTATTATAATATTTAGTTTTTTTATATTGTATTTACTTAATAAAGTTTATTAAATTCTGTTTAACTATTTTTAAGATTTTATATTTAATTTGTTTTCAAATCTGTTTTATTTATTAAGTTAATTATTTTAAATTCAATTTATTTTGAATATTTATTTATTTGCAAATTTATTTACTTCAAATTTTATCTAAAACATCTATTTTTAAATATTATTAATATTGTAAAAGAATACAATATTTTATCGTCTTTACGAATTTTACAATAACTTTCTATTTTTACTTTTATAATTAATTATTAATTAAAGATGTTTTTTTATCTTGAATTTGAAAATTTAACAGAATTTTCCAAATTCCTCACAAACAAATTAGACGAATCTGTACTAAAATAAATAAATTTTAAATTCTTTTTAAATTAACAATATAAATTCTAAATTTTAAAAATTTATGGTAAGAACAAAATCCTAACACTTCATTTTATTTTTAACGTTTTATTTTATAAAAACAAAAGAATAACAGAAATCATGTTTCAATTGCCTTCTTTTAAAACAAAACACATACTTGAAGGAATAGGAAAAATTAGTCCTACCCACATGAAAGACTTTTTGTCATTTATAAATTTTAAAATAAACAGAAAAGATCAAGAAATAATGAAAGAAATTAAATTATATCATTTTTGGAGTAAACATAATTGCTACCGATTTGAAACGTTTACGATCCAAAATGTTTTGCTCGATTTTTGACTTGCAAAATTTATTGACAAAGTTTGAAGTTACGTGAAACATGTTTGTGGATGATTATTTGTTTAGGATAGTATTTTTTTCAAGTTCTTTCCTACTTTCTTAAGCAAAAGGGAAAATACTTTGTAGCTAGCTTTGTCCTTTATTTTATTAAAATAAACTATTTGTTTAGAAAGCTGTCCCGAGAACTAGAAAAGTAAATATAATTCCTTGTTTCTTACTCTGCGGTCCGTTTGATTATTGATTTTAAAATGATTTTATAAGAAATTTATAATATAAAAGCCTTTAAAAAACTTTATTAAGGAAAAATTCAATGATAGAAGATGGAAACAGTTTTATCAAGAGGCCTTGAAATATGAAAGATCCAACCAATCAGTGGAAAAATACTTATCCAAAACCCATAAGATTATTAGAAAAACTTAAAGTACTTTTTGGTTTCCTTTATGTATAAGGGAGTCAAGAGGGTTTCCGGAGTTTTCATCCCAAAAATTACTTTACATAAGTATAATTTTTTTATACATGTTTCATATAAAAAATAAATTGATGTAAAATACATATCTAATTTGTAGCTCATGATTTCAGGTTTTTAAAATTATTACTTACAATTTATTGTTTGTGTGGAATATTTGGTGTGTTGATGTTTTTGTGTAGTGTTTGCATATTTAAGTGTTGTATGTTGATTTGGGATTGTGCCTCTCCTAACCAGATGGATGATTAATATTTGGTGTGTGTATGTTTTTGTGTAGTGTTTGCATGTTTAAATGTACGTGTTTATTTGGGATTGTGCCTCTCCTAACTAGATGGATGATCAATATTTTAATTCTTATAATCTGAAGCTAATTTATTCAAATTTTTAATTTTTATTATTGTAAATTTTAAAATAATTAAAATCAAATTAATGTTTAAAATGAATATAAAAAGTATTTTTTTAGCCAATAAAATTTAAATTAAATATTTTAAGTAAAATAATTTTCTTCAAGTTAGTTCAGACGAAAGCAATAATATTGAACATCATAAAGATGATGAGAAATGTGAATGTAATAAATGTTCTGTCAAATGTGGGAGTTCTCTTAACATTTTTAATCAATCAGATACCCTACATTAAACTTCAATAAGTCGTTTTGATTTAAACTTTGTTGCCTTTGAGTTGAGCCTTGAAAACACTATTTTGATATTTTTAAAAAATAATATAGTTAAAGTTTGAATTAGAAAATGATGATTGTACGTTTTGATTTCATATATCAATATGAATTATATTTTGTTACTATGATGAGTTAGTTTAGATTTTTGATTCGACAAATAACTTTTTAATTTAAAATTTTGAAAAAAGTAAATAATTACTTAAGACCAAAATAGAGTTTAAAGTAAAAAAAACTAATTTCAAAAAGTTGATATATTCAGTAGAAATTTTTAAAATAAGAACTTTAAGAGAAATAATAAACTAAATAAAAGTTATAACATATGTTGATGTTATCAAGCTACTAGAAAAATATTTTTTTAAGAAATTAAATAGTTTTTTTACAAATTAATTTTAAAATTAGATCTTTATATAAATGAAAAAAATAATTTTATAGTGCTTAGAATATATTTTATAATTACATAATAAAAAATTGGATTAAATATAAATTTCAAAAAAATAGTATAGCATATAATAAATTATATTTTATGTTTGACAAGTTCATAAAATTTTATATAAATGAAATAAATTAATTTTATATATAATATTTGTCTAAAAAGTGTGTTTGATAGTTTGTTTGTTTGTGGGTTACGCTTTTAAATGCAAAATTTTGGAGGAACCTGAGTGAATCCATTAAAGGCCATGGTTATTCTAGATAGCCTAATTCAAGAAAATTCTGTCGGTGAAGTACCTTGTCCGAAAGACGCCCAAAAGCCAACGAAATTGATCAAAATTCGTGCAGGTCGTTAAATGGTAAAGTCAAAACCAATTTCGAATAATTACGATTTGTATGATTCCTACAAAGCATCTTGTGAAAACTTTTATGAAAATACTAATAAAATACGAATTTATTTGATAAATAATGATTTTTATCACTTATTTACTAATTGTTTACTTATTTTGTTAAAAATCAATTTTGTAGAAATTAAAAATTTTCGTTATTAAAAAATAATATCAATAAATAAAATAAATTTCGGAGGGACCGGAGTGGTTTCATTTAAGGAAGTGATTAATATGGATAGCCCACATTGAAACAATTTGTCGGTAATGTGCCCTCGCCGAATGAAGCTGGGAGCCGACGTGATTGACCGACTGTTAAATCAACACAGAATTTGAAGCAATAAATAATAAATTAAAATAATTACGATTTAAAAATTAAAACAGAAACTTTCAAAGACGAAAATTCAGTTCACGCGTCATATATGACGAGTCATTTCTTAATTTTATGTAAAGACTTAAAATTCTGAATAAGTAATTCACAGTAATAAATAATTCACAGATTAAAAGCGGTATATTTTTATATTTATTTTTGAAATGTTGATATCTAGTTTATACAAATTGAAAATATTGTTCCTTATCTGTTTCAAAATTTTTATATTGTTGTATGAATAAAAAAATTGATTTTATTCTCGAACCCAATAATAAAAATTAAGAAATCATTTTATACAACAGGAAAAGTTTATATTTATTAAGCGGTTTTCTTTAAATATAAAATTTAACAGAATTAATTTATTACACGACATAAATAAAATTTTACATTTTAAATTTCCTAAATGATATTAATTATCCAATATTTAGACGTTTTTAGATAAAAAATCCAAAAATGAGGAGAGCGTCTTCTGCGAGCATCGTCAAGTTGAGCTAATAAAATACATCTTAGATTCAATAAAATACGGTTGTAAAATTACGTTATAATATTTTATTGTTTGTTTCGAATCAAAGAAAAATATAATAATGTTCACATTTAAAAATATCTAAGAATTTATTATTAATGTTGTTATTATAAAAAATTTCATTTCCTCTTTATCCTTACTTTAACTGTTAAATCAAATGAAAGTACTTTATTATATAGATTATTACAAACGTACATAGTTTTCATATACATTAGGAAATAATCTACACAATATTTAAAATAAAAAAAGAAAAAAAAGTTTCATTAAAAATTAAATTATACATATATTAAAATATTATTTTTGAGATCTATTTCTTAATGTATAATTTAGTCTCTAAAAGTAAAAACGAAACTGTTAAATCATAAGTAAAATAATTAAATATATTATAAATATTAAATATAAAATATAAAAGGTGTAACAAATTAATATTTACATACATATATATATATATATATATATATGTGTGTAGGTGTGTGTTTTTATTAAATTAAAATTATTTAATTGTGTTTTTATTATTTATTTACAATCACAATTAAATTCCAATATCTATAAAAAGAGTTATATTTAAAAATCGTATATAAATGAATACGTTATATTCATATAGAAAATACATTTAAAAACACTATACAGTCTGAGTCATATAATTATCACTTTTTTAAATAAAGCCCTATCTTTTCTATTATTTAAGATATATCTCTGTAATTTAGTATATATATATATATATATATATATTACTCATGTT
>MQRK01162872.1:0-16218 GCA_001938485.1 Girardia tigrina | reverse complement strand
CTATCACTCCAACTGGGTTATGTTCCAATTTAGTTTATCAATATAAATGTAATGGGTGTGACGCCACATACATCGGACAGACTTGTCGTCATCTCTGTAAACGGATTCAGGAACATAATTGCAGGTAAAGTGATAGCAATATTGCTCAACATAAGAAGAACTGTTTGAATAGTAAAGTTGATGTAAGTAATTTTAAGATTTTGTGTTCACAATTTGATAATTACTGGGAAAGGGTGATGTGTGAAGCATTGTTGATCAAATCTTTTGATCCTAAAATCAATGTCCAAACACAATCTTGTTCAACTTTATTGAAAGTATTTTCATGACATAATGATTAAGTAAACATTGTTTTGATATATAAACGCGAGTGTATCATTGTTAATTCAGCCTGATGATGACGGTTGATCCGTCGAAATTAATCACAATAAATTTTGACGAAAATTTTTTGACTTTTAAAAATTCATTGTCGTCATTTTTTAAATATTAATTAATTTTAATTAGTAAAACATTATTTTAACTTATCTTAACCATAAATCTGATTTTCGATTAATAAATTTTCAAAAATCTAAAGTTCACCAAAAAACCCTAACACAACTCAAAGACCGATTAAATTCATTATTAAAACAAAACGACGCAAATTGTGTAAAATCGTTTTTTTTAATTTCGATTTTACAGATTTAAAAAAAATAATATTAATTTAAAATTTGATTGTATTTCTTTTCGAAACAATAATTAATTTTCTAAAAAAAAAATAATTAATCAACAGAAACACAAAAAAAAATCACAATCATATTTAAGACATTAATGCATACATTAAAAAAAAATTTTTTTTTTAATTTTCATTAAAATGTATTTTAATAAATTTATTAAAAAATACAAAAAAAACAAACAAACTTCCACAAAAAAAATAAAAAAAAATTTTTTCTAAAATAATTTTAATCAAAGGGAATTGAAAAGAAATCAAGACAACTATTAATGAAAATGGTTTCAGAACTGTTCAAAGATTGCAAAGTGTAATTGTATTGCCACTTACAAGAAATAACATTGAATGAAATAAGACTACATTAAAATTATTTCTGTTCACTTTAATTGTTCTAATTTTTCCGTTCTGAGTACTGAAGCAAGCTGAATTGCCAACATCAAGGCTAATTGTAGCATTTAGCAAGGTTTCTGTGAGTACTCTTTGTCGGTAGTTTCCTGGACTAAGTTATGTAAATTACAATCCCTCCGCACGTTTCAATGATTGTGCTTTTTGTCTGTAACGCACATAGACAAAATTTACACTAATTTATTTTAAATTAAGTGTGGAGTTGAGATTCATTTAGATAGAGTATCTATTTGTTGCTCTCTGACACGATTAGGGATAAGGATACAGAGGCTGGGTAGTGGCTGAAGTAGAGAGTACAGGAGGTGAGAGAATCAGATCCCACGACACACATGCTATTCTGTTATAGAGATTCCGTGAGCGCTAGGCCACTGAGTTGCTTCATTTAAAACTTGATTTGTTTCTTTTTTTTCAAGTCGGCTCCTTATTTCTTCTGAGATTACACTTTACCAGTTACCCTTCGTCCTCCCCCCAAGGATGCTATCGTTATTGAGTATTCTGTCAATTGTGCTAATTATGATGATGAGAAAGCAAGCAGTGATTTATCTCAAATCGTAATGGTTGACTGAGCGCTTCAAGATGAATCGGCTCTCTGGATTTCCGATTATTCAAAGCAGTTGAATCTAACACACGCAGCGACGAAGTGACAGTTAAAAGTAACAAGAAAGACAGCTAATTTTGTGTGTAACTAATTGCGATCGTCATCAAAAATCAAAGTTACAAAAATTACTTTTGCATTTTTATTAAAATTAGAAAAAAAAATAATTAATTCAATGAGTTCCATTTCCTTATTCAATATCAATTTGAATTGTTTGTTGTTTTTTTTTGAAAATTTGCCGAGAAAACTACTTAGAAGATGTACCTAATTTTCTTGTAATAATAATAATAATAATAAATAATATATTATAAAAATTTTATGTTTTTCTTATTACTTTTTCTTTTAAAAGATTTTTTATTTTCATTTTGGTTTTGTTGTTTTTTGTCCGAAAGAAAAAATCGATGTTGAAAAATATAATTAATTATATTTGCCGATTGACAATTCATTAAAACAAATAATTGTATCGGTATTTATTCTTTTAAGTCTTACAATTAAAGAGAGATATTTTGCTGTCTTTATTTTATCAAAAAAGGTAAAAGAAATAAGAGGTTGGTGTTTGGTAGGCAGTGCAGTGGAAGCTTAGTTTAGGTCAATACGGGGCCAGGAATGCCTTATATTGTGCTGAAATTGAGTTATTATATATTTATTCATTTTTATAATTTTATATCACATAATCAACAAAAACATCTTAAACCATGTGTGGTGCTCGAAGAAGCACTTGCAAAATTTGTTTTAATATTTACAACTGAACACAATTAATTTATGAACACAAATTTAAATTTTGTAATTAATATAATGTCGTCTGTTTAATAAATTGTTTTCCAATGAAATCTTTATTATCTTCTTATCAATTTCAATTCTCATTTAACGAATATTGTCTGGGTTTCCATCGATTTATTGACAAAAAACTGGAACTTTTTTCTCAAATTCGTTTTATGATATGTATTATCTGCGCACGGAAAGCATGATCGGATTGACCGGCTGAATTACACACCCCACCACCTCACGGCAGAGCTCTGCGAATGCATCAATGCAGTATCCGGGCCGCAGATTGATGAGTCGACGGGATCATGCACCACTTCGAGCGGATCCGGCGGTCATTGGGCCGGTAACGCGGTACGGGAAGCCGTGGCCGACCGATTGGGGGTTCCATATGCAGCAAGACGCCTGCTTGGGGCTACTCAGCCCGACCGGTTACCAGTGTCCACTGAACTAGCCGATTAAATCCTCCATCCGGCATCTTTCCGCACAATTAAGAGGCAGTGCTCACCGGCACTCGGTCCGGCAGCCGACACCTCGGGTGTTACATCGCGGCTGTCATTCCAGTTAATCGATAATCGTTTCTACCTGGGCTCCATATTGTTGTTCGGATCCCATCGGATCAATATGACTCTGAGATATTCCGGCGTCTGCTGCCGTTTCGACATCGTTCTCCTGATCTCCTTAACGCTTCCTTTATCTAAAAATTCAGAAGTAATAGCTCTAATGAGAGCTTTACCTCTTTCTCTCAATTATTTGGCAGTTCCATCTGCACAATACGACGTTCTACCCGCCATAATATCGCCTCGATGAAGATCACATTTTATCATTTGATTAGCAGGCTCAGAGCACGCAATGATAAACTCAGCAACGTTCAATTGCTCATAACAAGTTCCTTCGGCTGATATAATCGGAACAAATGTGGCTGGCGGGGAATGAGTGCGAGGATACTGGACCAAAGTAGTTCGAAACCAAGTCAAATCATCATTAAGACTTACATAGAATCACAGAGAAGTAGCAATGGTACTCACAATCTGAGAGCCAAGTACTGCTTCATTATCAACTATAAAAGCACGATCAGAATGTTGTGATACAGCGCGAGTCATAAAATTGGAATAGTATGGTCCAATAACGACAGGAGAAATCATTATTAAGAAATAATAATAAGAAATTACTATAATTAATTTCTTTATTGATTTTATTTTCAAATGTTACAAATTTTTCTGTGGAGTTTCGATTAATTAATATAAACAACACATAAATTTTAGACACATGGATTTATTCCTTTATATATATATATATATTTATTTATTTTTATTAGAATAAACCCCGTCTCGTCAATGGTAGAAAATCCTTTTCTTGCATTTAAGGTTTTTTGAGCTTTTTTTGAGGTTTATCCTTCATGAAACATATAGACAATCAATCATCATTCAAAGCCTCAAAAGAATGGTTTAATCAATTTGTGAAGTAACATAGAATTGTCAACAAATCAGTTGTAAGTAGTGGTCAAAAAGTAGCATGGACAAAATTGGTTTTATTTACTAAAAGTTAAAAAAATAGGGCTGCGAAGTCGGACTAAAATTGTATTCCTATATTTTTAAAATGTCTGACTCCGACTCTTTTTTAGGTCAATTTATAATATTTGTTATTATTTTCGTCGGAGACGCAGTCGGTATCGAGTTTCACGACTCCGACTCTGAATTCTCCAAAAATCCTTAAACTCTGACTCCGCAGCTCTGAAAAAAACAAAAGTAAAACCAATATCTGTTGATGGTACAAAACTGAAGCCAGTGATGGTTTTCAAAGAACTCAAGAAAATTATAAAGGAAGACGTTCCTTCAGGTATTCTTTTAATAATTGTCATGAAAGGTTCAATATACAAACGTGATGTCTGGTGATGTCTTCCAAATTATATTTCAAGCTTAAATTTGTTTTGGTGATATATGCTATCCCAGCTCACTATTATGACACCATATTTATTTATTGGAACAAACCATGAAACCTCCGCAAAAGTATTTGATAATAGGAATGAAGAAAAACAAAGATTATTTAAATTTTCTTAGCAATATTGCAATAGTGAATCCTTTTTTTGATTTTAAAATTATTTGAAAATATATTTTTTCATAATATTTCAGTCGTCTGTCCCTATCTCAATACTAACGGTTACCTATTTTAATTAATTATATCCGTTTGATTATCTTCATAAATCCAATTACAGAGAGGTAAAGACCTCATTTGGTCGTTATACGAATTACATTTGTATTGATAAACCGAATTTGAACCAAATTGTAGTTATTTTTGAACATCTTTTACTCTTTAGTAAAAGAAATGAAAGTTTAGAATAATGCAACCTCTGTTGACGAAAGTGACAGAACGAAGGTCAAATGTAGCCTGTTTGGTTTGACCCCTGAAATATGTCATCGTCAATGTTAGTTATATAAAATGTATTGTACAACCGAGCTAACGCAACTAGAAATGTTTGTGGAGCTCACCTGTACTAATAACGTAACAATAATGTTTAATGTATAATAAATTATCAATACAAATTAGTCAGAACTGATGAGAGATTATCGTCAAGATGTGATCACTGAGAGTTTATAGAGCTGAGATCAATATGCGAAGTAACTTACGTCAAATAAAATTGTATGTCGAACGATTGATCACATATCTTTGTTGAAAGGATTTGAATCGGAGATAAAGTACGTGGAGATTTCGGTATTTCATGAGAATGATTCTACGCAGTTACTGTAGATACTGTGACAGCACAATAGACGAGCGCACTGAGTTTTTAAGCGTGGAATATGAAGCAACCCCAGTAAAAATTCTTGGTTTGGCGTATACAAAAACACAAGGAGAATAATTAACGATAGATATTTGAGTTAATGGATATCGTTTTAATTCGTATTTGACTTTATTAATTTTAATCGATATTGCTTATTAATTAATCTAATAATCAGTCAATGTTTTGACAAATTATTAAAATATAATCGGGAATGAATAAGAATGCCAAATTTCAGCTCTATACAATAATGAAGTCTGAGACATGATGACTAAGAGATATGTACAAAACAGACAAACTGAGTTAAAGTGTTGTAAAAATATAATAAAGTATAATTAATATTTTTAACTTTGAACGATTTCTCAAATACTAAATTTTGTATAAATAGAAACTGAATTTACTATTATAAATACTAATGGAAGTGCGATGAGGGTACATGAATAAGTGTAATATATTAACATAATAATAATTCTTGTTTAAACATTCAAAGTGATTCGACCAATCATATAAAAGTATATTGATGATTGTATGAAACAATAATATAAATCATTTTGATAAAATTTAAAGTGAAATTCGTGGTTCCTTGTTGTTTTAAGATAAACTACCGTTAAAAGTCATTAGAATAATTTTATTTTTAGTTCAATATTTATTATTTTATAAATCACCTTTTCTGGGTTTTTAATACTTATACAAATATATAAAACTCATAAGAATTATCAAATGATTGATAAAACAAATAATTCTAATTAAGAAATTAGTAAATATAAATTTACCAAGCCCGGTTAATAAAATTAGTACTTAATCCGACAAGGGATGGACCAAGATTTTCACTGACCCCTGCACGAGTAAGAGGTATCCTTTTTAAGGTTTGAACTAGTAAGATCGCCATGATTGTTTAATTTCACGCAATAATAAAATGAAATCATTAAAACTTAAATGAACGATAATTGTTTATTTAGTTAAACAGCATTAAAACGAAAAGCGCAACACAATTATTAATGTTTATTTTTGTTTGAATCTTACAGAAAAATAGTAAAGACTGTTTATGTTAAACTATTGCAATTTATGGAACATTTAAATCCCTTTTCCGTCATCGATTCCCAAAACGGGAACACAATTTTTATTGCCCAAAGTGCGAGATTTACAAAGGACTGAATATTTTTTAATATTTTATACTTCTTTTATATTTTCCTTTACTTTCCTTTTTTCCAAAGAATAGTTGATTTATTTATTTAAAAAAAAATTTTAATTAAATATTTTATTCAAATGAAAACAGTTCGTTGTGATTTAAATGTTCTTAATACTATTAAAAGTTATAATGTTTTGAATATTCAAGTCATAACATTATTCATATTTCGTTATTATTTTAAAATGTGTACTCAGAAAGAACTCAGAAAAACTTCGTGTGTAAAATGTTTTTACATCAGTTTTCAGTGAATGATTTTCTTATTTTATAATTATGCTAATTTAATGAAACTTTTAAATGTTTAATTTCTACATGGTAATGTGTATTTATATACGTCATTTATTTGTGTTGGTGATTTTATGCAGGTTTTGTCTAAATGGCGGCTAAGGCGAAAATTGTTGATTTCTTCAACAAACAACGGTACGTAATGAAACGAAAGTAAGTGAGATCCATCGAGGGTCACTAGTGATTAGTAATAATGTTAGTTTAAGGTAGTTTACTGAAGTCATTTCAAGGCGATTGATGTAATCAAATATGCAATCTTATTGAAAGATATCCTCATTTGTCTATTATTGGGATCTTAGAGGAAACTTAAATCTCAAGTTGCAATTAATTCTCGGGTATAACATAATGTGGAAGTTTTGAAACCCGAGAAACTGTGAGCTTGGAACGTTACATGGAATTCCTGTAATATTTATTGGGTAATTCGAATTATTGAGCAATTCATGGATGGTAATGCTAGGCCACAAAAATCCAGAATGACTTAGACATTTTCTTATGGAGCACAAAGTCCATTGTGTCCTTCAACTTTGATACTCTCCTGATATCAATCTACAAGACCGATTTGCTTTCCAGATACCACCATTATTTTTTTCGTAAAATAAAAATGATATTCTTTTTGGATATTTTATGATAATAAGAATCCTTTTTATAGACATTAACAAAACTCTTACAACAAGTTTTTTGTAATCTGATTCTTTCTGAAAGTTCTTATCAAACTAGAAACCTTTACTAAGTAAAGGAGACCTACTTTTTAGGGGTTTAAATTATCAAAATTAAAAAACTTTAATTTCCTATGCAGAGAAAATTTTTCTTATAATGTTTTAAAAAATCAGTGAAGGTCCGACCTTTATGACTCCGAAATGTGCATTATATTTTCCGCCCTAATTTAAGTCTTTTGCTAAAAGATAATTATTAATAGATAAATAACAAGCCGATGGCTATTAAGTTGGGATGCCGAAAAATATATCAAATAAAAATGAATCTGCCAAATGGTCGACGTAACTTGAATAAATTCGGTCTTTGATGTTAAAATGTAAATGAATAATAATTAACGGAATAATGGAAATTTTCTTACTTTCTTCCACACTTTCGGTCTTCCTTCATCACTATATATTTTGTTGCAAAACGTATTATAATTTCGATAAAAATATTAATTATATAAGTTTCAATCTTTTTAAATATTTTTTTTCCATTTTATATTTTTAAAATCATTTTAGTACAAAAAGAAATGTAAGTTTTACAAGTATAAAATTTAATCACATTTTTTAATTTAAATATAATAATTAAAAATAAAATAATATTTTTTCCCAATTTTTTTCGATTTTTTTTATCATTTTATTATATTGAAAATAAAACAAAATATCAAATTGACAAATATGAAACTTTATCATATTTCTCATTTAATATAATAATTAGATAAAAAGTAAAATATTAATTTTAATTTACAAAAAAAATTCTAAAAACAAAAACAAATCACAAAAAATAAAGTAAAAAAAAAATAAAAACGCAAAATATAAATAAATAATATATTTCGACAAAAAATCTTATCAAATCGAATAATCAATCAGAATTATAGTGTAATAAAATAAATAATTTATTGCCCCGGTGAGCATAGGGAGCCAGTTGGTGTAAACCACTCAAAAATAGTTGCTGTGATAAATCTGACCAGTATATCTAAAATTTCTGATAAAATTACCTCGGTTACTGACATAAACTCCCTTCCATACGAAGAATCTCCCAACGAAACAAACGGTGTCAACTCCATTTTATCAATGATCAAACTTAATAAACTGATTATATCTAAGTACCAACGAGCGTACGCATGGCTTCCCTTCTCCGCGCTCCTCCAGTAATGGGCATATTGATGGTTAAGGTGATAAAACACAACTGTTATGTGACACTGGATTTAGTGATACATCAAACAAATGTTTTTGAAAGAAAAAAGAAACTAACAGTTAATAATTGTTAAATTATCTTCAAACTTGTAATTGACAAGAAAAACAGAATTATTCCCTGTCTAGACCCACATAGACAATGCTAATTCTTCAATCAAACCCTAACATTTTGTCATTTTAACTTCCTATTATAATCAAAATAGTTGTCAAAGCTTTCTTTTAAGAATAGATTTTTTTTTATTTAATATTTAAGACTCAAAATATCTTTTTTAAAACTACTTAAAGAGTATGAAAACAACATGAAGGAATGGAGAAAATTGCAATGAACTGGGTTGTTATTATATTATTTTTTTGCAAAATAAATATATAAATTAAATTTACACTGTTTCACTGATAAGTCAATTTAAATTGAGACAAAAAATCGAAAAGAAATATGTTTAATTAAAATAGGAAAATAAATAAATAATTTGAAACAAAATAAAATAAAATTGGTAATTAATCTTGAATTTATTTTTTGTAAATAAAGATAAGTAAACTTTTTATACCCATTGATCCCTTTGAGATAAATTATTTATTATTATTTTTATAAAAAATATAATGAAAAAATAAGCACATTCAAAGTTAGAAAAATTAATTAGAACAGGTTAGAAAAAAAATTAAACTATAATTTTTTAAAACCCTTTGGGGGTCTCCATAGACCAATTTTCAAACTATTAAAAATCTAAAAGAAGAATTAAATTGAAATATTTTAAATTAAAATAATAAAATAAATCAAATATCTTAAAGAAAAAATATAAATAAAATTAATGATTAATCTTGAATTTATTTCTTAAATCCACAGATTAGTTAACTTCTTTTACCCGAATTTTTAAGGAACCCTTATGAAAATATCGGAAAAATACGAATATTTTAATATGCATAAAATAGTTAAACCAAACCAATAAATTTATTATTATTAAAATATATAATCAAAAAAATAGTTAGAAAAAGTTAGAAAAATATTAAACTATAATTTTTAAAAACCCCTGAGGGTCTCCATAGACCAGGGGTGCTCAAACGGTCGATTGCGACCAGTTTTTAAGTCGATGGTATATGTATTTATAAAAGTATTCTGGATATTTTTTACTATTATTTCTTCAGAATTAAAATAGCACTAGTTGTATCTTTACGATTAATAATTCTGTATAATCTTTTCTAAACTTTGTATTTTATTTTATCCAATGACTATATTCTAATCCAGGAGTGTTCAAAAAGTTGATAATTCAGGGGCAGAACTATACTATCGCCAGTCCATGCAAGGCGAGACGGGTCTACAGCAGCCTAATATTTTTATAGTCGATCGCCAGTGGTTTAAGTATGATCACCCCTGCCATAGACCAATTTTCTGACTTATAAAAAATCTAAAAGAAAAAATTAAATTGAAACAAAAACCGATTTGAAATATTTTCAATTAAAATAATAAAATAAATAAAATATCTAAAACAAAAATATAAATTATTATTCTTAAATTTATTTCTTGTAATCATGGATTAGCAAAATTTGTTACCAAAATTTTAAAAGAACCCAATATGAAAATATGTGTAAAATACGAATATTTAAATATACATAAAATAATTAAACCAAACCAATAATTTTATTATTATTTATATAAAAATATAATCCAAATAAAATTGCATTAAAAGTTAGAAAAATTCATCAAACCCTTGTACCGCCAATCCCGAGCGGCCTCGGTTCCTATTTTTTCTCACACTTATAGACCGCTAATATCGACTATTTTCGACAGACTATAAAATATATACTTATTGGTAAAATATTAGTGTGTTTTTAAAGGCCACCTGAGGACTTTTGGGACAGCCTAAGTATTTTTAGTTAAACAAAATCCAATAACTATTCAGCGTCAGGCCTTAACAATGGTGATATGTATATGACGGTATACGAGTTAAGCGACCAACAACAATTTTAAGTATCAATTTGATATTATCATTATTATATTTGTTTTCTTCAAGAAATATTTTGTTTTTCCCATGTAGGTAAATGAATAAAGTTAAGACCAAAATTTTTCGTCCCCTGCCTCGGTCATTTTAGTTCACCAAATATTATTATATTTAAATAATTTTAATTTAACAAAAATCGAAGGGATTAAAAAATTATACATTTTTTTAATATAATATTTTCAAGATGAAATAGAAGAAGAAAAAAAGATTATATTTTTATAATTATAATGTATAGAAATTCAATAAACAATATGTGCTTGTATTTGTGAGCTAAAAAAAGCTGTAAGCATGTTTGTTTATAAAACTGTTGCGTTACCCCCATTAAATTATATGTTTACAAATATTGTCACTTTTATGGTGAAAATGTCGTTTATTGACTAAGAAGGTTATCGTTTGATTCATTTGGGGGGAGAATCAGGACTGTTGGATTTCATCAGTCAACAGCTTCGAGTGTCTTGAAAATGGGTTTAATATTTTATTTTATAAATTTAATTTTTCATTGATGATTTGTTTAGAGAAAAAATCTTAATTTTGATTTGTAATACTGGTGTAAAATCATGGTAAAATCTACTCTATAGGCAATAAAATAGTGACAACGGGATCTGGATGCACATACGGATAACAATCATTATAAATTGAATCCAGGCGCCCCCAATCTGACGCCAATAAGCTTGAAATTCTGCAGATGGTTGAATGTGCATCAAAAATGATGGTTGTTCGTCGTCAAGAATCGTAGCTGTTACGTCTGTTAATTTTACAGTTAATTAGTGACATTTCGACGTGGTTATTATGATCTTCTGTCGAAGACATTTTCACAACTATATTTTCATTCTTTTTTTTTGAAACAAAAAATATAAAATTAATTGAATAATCAAAATAAAAGAATAATATGTTTATTATTATTATTTTGTTTTTGAGGTGTCAAAAAGAAGAACAAACAAATCGAAAAGAAAACAAAAATCAAAATCGGATTTTTTTATTATTATTTTGTTATGTAAATACAAAGCAAAATAAATTATTTATAGTTAATTATTTATTTTTAATTATTAATTATTTATTTATTAATAGGAATAAATTATTTATTTATATTTTGATTATGCTTTTTTCTTGTTTTTAATAACGCTTTTTTCTTCACATTTTACGATCGAATTTTTAATCACTTTCTGATGTCGTAGCTTATTGACACAAATACAATATTCAATAGTCATTTTAACGCTACTCAATGATTTTTGTAAAATATTGATCGATTTTTTTTTAATTTTTGAATATTTAGAGGATAAACTAGAATTTAGCACCCCTTCGGAACCGGATTCACGCTGTCATCGTCGTTCCATTCTCTTTATTCGTCGGGACCGGCACCAAAGAAAATGTCTTGTTAACTTCATAAAGATAAATTCCAATGAACTATTCGAAGTCGTTATTCACCTTGCTTGACATACATTATTATAATTACGTGGTGCGATCCCTAAGTCCTTAGATTAGTTGATAAATAAGATTATGACGTATATGCCGTTGATACTATAAATAGATGAGCTATCATTGGTTACAGATATGACTCACCATACCCAACCTGTGTGTGTGAGTAGTGCGTACAGCAATTATTTCACTTTTTACTCTAGACATGGACAGTAACGTCGAATATCGCAGCATGATAAAATTTCTGCTCCTAAGCAATAATAAAAGCTGCGATATTTTGCAGCATTTACAGGAAGCTTACGGTGACCAGTGCCCATCACGTGCAACAGTGTATAATTGGATCAGAGACTTTAAACATGGCCGACAATCCGTTTTTGATGCTGAGAGATCAGGATGACCGTGTGAAATTTTACCCGGGAAAAGTGATTTGTGCATGAAGATCGTGTCAGAAGAGAGACAAATAAGCATCCTTGAACTTGCACAGCGTCTATCCATCAGCTACCATTCTACATATGATATTCTGCAATCATTTGGAGTTTGAAACTGTGTTCATGTTTTGTTTCCCGATTCCTGTCCAGTGAAATGTGCGACAAACGTTTGCAGTGTTGCACTGCCAATTTAGAGTTGTTTCGCACTCATGGTGATCGCTTCATCAACAACATCGTTACACAAGATGAAACCCCGGTGAGCTTGCATGTGCCTGAGAGCAAGCGTCAATCTTCTGAGTGGTGTTTCCTCTGTGAAAGTGTTCTCCGAAAACTTCGAAGCGGCACCTCGCACAAGCGAGCAGCAATGCTGACTGTGTTCTGGGATTCCCATAGCATTATTAAAATTGATTTCCTTGAGAAAGGACTGACAATGAATAATGAGTATTATGTTAAATTACTTCGCGTTGTGAGAAAGTCTCGTAGGAAGCCAAGAGGGATCCCATTGTGGCTCCTTCGAGACAATGCACCCATTCACACTTCGCAAGTAACTTTGATTGCTGTAGATGACTGTGGCTTTCAGTTGGTTTCCCACCCACCCCTATAGACCTGACCTATCCCCAAGTAATTTTGCGTTGTTTAAACACCTAAAGAAACATTTGAAATGTGTCCACTTTCATTCAGTTGATGTCCTCAAGGAGAAAGTCCTTGATATTCTCAATTCTTTGCCTCCCAATTTTTACAAAACTGCGTTATCTGAGCTTGTTACTCGCTGGCGCAAGTTTGTTGATGTACACGGCTCATACATTGAGAAATGATTTACTTTGATGTCATATAATGATTCTGAAAAAAATAAATTTGATTGGACTTTGCTTTCTTGTCGAGTCTAATGACTTATGGATCGCACCACGTTTAGGTTCTCAAGTATGAAATTTGTAGACATGATTACCCTAAATTAAAAAAAAATAGAAATTCAGAATGACTTCATATTTTTTTGCTCAGATTTTTGTTTGATTGCTACGAAAATTAATTAAAATTATTGATAACTTGTTTTCATAATTCGTATTTTAAAAATTGTAAAGGGCAGAAATTAGAACTATAATAAAGTAAGAGTTTCTACGTGGAACCTCATCATCAGAAACCTTTCGAAATATCAATAGTGTATTCATATGCAATGCTACTATGCAGTAGATAATCTCAAGTTGGTTCAGAAAATTCTTGAAAGGTAATTTTAACCTCAATGATGATTGTCGAGATCGCACAGGATCGCAGGTAGGCAATGATCAACTGAATGTAAACGTGACGTAAAATGCTCATGATTTATCGTTAATGTTTGCTGTTAAAAAGCAAGCAATATTGAATCACTTGGCGAAAATTGATAAAGTAAAAAGGTTGGATAACTAAATTCCACATGAGTTGAATGAAAAGCAGAAACAAAAACGTTTGGATGCCTTCCCGTTATAAATATGATCATTTTTTGAATCGAATCGTCACTTGGGATAAAAAATGGAACCAATAAGATAATTACAAACGTTCAGCCAGCTGAGTGGACATGAATGAAGCACCAAAATACAGTTCAAAGCACAGCATTCATCAAAAAAAGTGATGGTCAGTGTTTAGTGGTCTGCCACAGCTGTATTTCATTATGACTTAATGAAACGTGGTTCGTGGATCATAGCAGATATTCACTGCAAACAGCTGGAAGAAATGATACGGAAACTTAAACAAACAGCTACCTTTAGTAAACAAGTCTACTTCTATCTTGCTCCACGACAATACAAAACCACATACTGCACTTAAGACCATGACAAAACTACAGGGATTAGAGTTGAAACTTCTGCATCATCTTCCATACTCATCAGAACAACTATTCCTCGATTTGAATAGGAAAAAATTTCAATTCCGAAGATGCCATAAAAGGGTGTACCAAGAATTTATAGATTTTCGCTCACCAAATTTTTATTCAAATGACCTCAACAAGCTGCTGCTCAAATGGGAAGAGTGTGTCGATAATATGGGTGCATACTTTAATGAATGACATAAATATATGTATTGGTAAATTATCAATAAACCTTATCAATAAACCTTATAGAAATTTCATGCTTGACGACCTAATATTATTTTAAATTTAATTATAAATATACTTATGTGTAAAATCACGAATACATTTCACTACATATTACAAAAAAAACTTATAAAAGAAAACCTAACAAAATTGTATATAAATTTCCGAAGGTTTTAAAGCGACACCATCAAAGACATTTTATTGTTTATTATAATCTTTTCATTAATGAATAGATGTTTCCTTTCCAGGAAATAATTTGCTCACTTTGTTGAATCATGACCCATTGATAAACTCGTTAATAACTCTTCAACAAAAGTCACTCTGCTCCATTGGTGATCTAAAGGGTACTTAAAAAAGATATTCAAGCGTCTATTAAATTAATAAAGGCGTGAAATTACATTGTAATATTTTTAAGATTTAGTCAAGCGATTATTGTTAGAAAGAATGGATTTAATAATTACCCATTAAAGAAAAATAGAAATCATGTTAGAAAAGAATTTTTAATTTTCCTATTTTATTTTAGTTTAGAAAAAAATATTACCTCAAAAAAATATTCTTGATAAGGTGGGAATAAATTTCTGAATTAATCTATCTAACTTGATGGGACGCTTGATTAAACTTCTTATCGTGTAACTTGTTTTAAGCAGTTCAATTAAAAACCGACGAAATGCAAAAGAGATTAGAGAGAAGAAGAAGAAGAGAGCATACTTGATTTCATTAGAAAAATCTACTTAAAGCATATCAAATATCGAGAGGAGCTGTTTGTAGGGTCTAAATTTCACGGTTTCAGTGTAGGGAAAAAAGGGAAAAAACTGAAACGACTTCTTCTTTCAGTTCCTCCTGCCTTATTCCGATTTTGATTTTTTTCCACAAAAAATCAATATTCTTTCCCGTGTTTTTTCTCCTTCTTTCCTTCTTTCTTTCTTTCTTTCTGGCGTTTGTAAAAAAAAATAAACGTATTTTTTAATTTTTAATTAAATTCATTTGTTTGTTTCTTGAATATTTTAGTGCTATTTTTGATGCCATTATTGAAAACCGCTGTGAAATGAAAATCTTCTTTTGTTGACAAAACTCGGTTTGTGTCTTCTCTCAACGAAACATTAGCAAGTAATGATTCTTCATTAGTCAATTAATTTATTTTCAATGTAAAACATCGTCGTAATAGATTAAGAATGATTTTTTTGTAAATGTTTGCTTTGTTACTGTCCTCTGGTCGTGTATCGCTGTTGGTAAAATCTGTATCATGTTTCTGACACTGAGACTCACAATCATCAGTCACCATTGTTGTTCCGTTTCTATCTGCGATCAGATTTCAATTAAATAAACAAATCTTCCTCGATGTTTAGACTTTTAGTCTCTTACAAGTATTGTTAGAGTCTCAATGACATTATTTGAGTATTATACACTGACCAAATGGTATCAATAATGGCTTTTTTTAATTTTATTAACGACAGGGCAACACACGTTATTAATTTGCTGAATGATAGCTTAATTAACTTATGTCTTGATGGAGTGTTTATTTTAAAAAAAATTGGGGGGTTGACATGTGATTTTGGCAGGTGCTAAGTGAAAGATCAATATGAAACCATCACAAAATGACATGTGTGAATACAAATCACACGTATTTAAAGATGCATATATCAAATGTTATTTATACTTTGTTAGTATTTTATAATTTTAAAAATATAATTGTTAATTTTTTATTTTAAAAAAA
>MQRK01162828.1:0-11239 GCA_001938485.1 Girardia tigrina | reverse complement strand
TATATATATTTATATATATTGGAATGCGAAATTTTGTAAAGGATAAATAATAAAATATTTATAGCGATAATGGTCTTTATATTTTTCTCATTGCCAATAAACCATATCGATCTAGATAGGTGGGACAAAATCGACCGAATAAATTTACTGATCAAATGACTGGTCTAATGTTCCTATTGCGATGATCAGTCGGCTCGAGATGAAAACAATTCGGTCGGTTGGAGAGAAAACGTACCAGCCCTCCTCAGTGTCATAATTCATGATTGGGATTAGCGCTCCGGAATGTGAGAGAGAACTGATTTCGACAACATAATAGAATTAGCATAAAAATAGGTGAGGTCTTTATCGACCTCTTTGGTAATTATTGATATGTTTAAATATATTCGTGAAAAGTATAACTTTCAATACTTTTTTAAAAAACGGTTTTATAACAGCCACTCTGTATGAGTACCTTGATGATATCATAAGGTTCCTGCTACCTAAGTTATAAAATGCGGTATCTGTGAGTCACAGACTGTGACGGCTTAAAGTTAGCCTGGATTAGACTTAAATTTAACCTAGATTTTATATATTAAATTATCGAATAAAAAAAACGTTTTTAGCATTAATTTTATTATTTTTATAAATTTAATAGAAATTTAACTCTAGAAATCAAAATTGATATGTTGAGACATTCAGTGTGAATTGTTGAATGAATTCCAATTTAACAAATTTCTACATATTTTTAAATGATTAAAACAGAGGCTACATTTAATTCTCTTCTATTCAGATCAAAACAACTGGTAATCTATTTCTGCTGTGTGAGTTCTATTGGTCGCTTTCTGATTGGTTTACAATGTGGCAATGTCCACTTACAAATCACTGAAATTAATAATTATCGATTTTTTATTATTTCTAACATTAACAAAATTTTCAAATTTGAATTTCGAAAATCATATTTACAACACATGTCTATAATCTTGACATTTTTTTAACATTTTTGAGAAACTTATAAATTGTATTAGTAAAAAGTCTACTTTTTTCTAAAACTATTTTTATTTCTAAATAAAATATTGAAAACTATTGTTTTGAGTCGTTATTCAGACAGTTTACTAAGATCATATTCAAGATATTCTAAATAAATTCTACTTGAAAATGACATTTAACGATAAATGTCATTCGACAACTCAATGTTATTATCTTTGAACTGAAAGACATTTTAGATAATTGATAATAGATATTTCGTATCATAGATCTCTTATTTTGAATTAGTTGTAACCCACAATAAATTTACTACTAATATTAGTTACATAAAATATCAATGTAAAAATACATTTCGGATTTGATAATTCCGCCCTCAACTCGGACACGGGTGTTTTCACACTCAGTTTCTGCCTTTGAAACAAGTGAACCCCACTGGTTTTGATCTATAGCTCTTTCTAAATTTTTCTAGGGTATTAATATATTCTTGAAGTTTTCATTTTTAGAATTTGTACAACCCCCAATTTTCAAACTTTAATAATTATTTTTGGTAATGTTACAGGGCTACTTTTTTGTAATAAACTGAGCTACAAAAAAATTAGACAACCCCTTATTTGCGTTCAACCTGCAATCCATCGGTGAAAGGGTACGTTTATTAGAGTTTATTAAGTTTAACCCGAGATCAGTCGGACATGTTTATATTTTGATTACAGTCTTACGATCAACTAGTTTATGAATTTCTAAAAATTCAGAAAATGGTATTATTCATGTTGGAAATGATGTAAACAATAGTTTGAAGTAAATTTTCGAATTTATTACCGTAATTATTTGGTACAAAAGTAATATTTATCGGTCTATTATACTAACTATCGACCGATCCCAAGTTAATAGTTTCACTTTCTTCGATTAAATAAAAAATTTTGTGATTATTGTTTTACTTAGTGATTGTTTACATTGTATCAATTGTATTAAATAAGGATTTTTAATTGGATCAGCTACTTATATGAAATCCTCTTTTTATACAATTAATAACTATATGAAAATATATAATACTGTATTATGTGGGATAAATATATTATTTAAAACGACAACAAACAACCAAAAAAGTAAAAGGAAGGTGTAAACAATATACACAAAATAAAATCGAAAATAAGTCGTAATGAGTAACAGTGATGAATAAGTTACTTTTGTCGTGGGATCTGATGTTACTCTTCTCCTCGTGGTGGATCCTGGTAACTATTCGATGCAAATCGGTTAAACTAATGAGTAACCTGCCAAATAGGGCCACCTACCCTATGCGAAGTATATTTACCGCTTCTACTTCCATAGCTAGGAGTCTGGCAGGACTCGCAGTCAATAAGCTCCCGAAACGTGAACCACTCGAAAAGGGTTCCCGTGTCAGACTGAAGCTTGGAAATTGGAACGTCAGAGGATTAACGGATGAAAAACTCGTTAATCTAATCGCGATTCTGGAAAAGATACACCTGGCCATTTTTATTTTGACGGAAATCCACTATGGCGGAAATGCTGTGCAGAAAATTGGAGATTGGGTGATTCTGCACAGTGGGAACGCCTTAGGGGATAGGAAAATACGAGGTGTCACATTAATGATCAGAAAGTCGGATAGTCATAACATCGAGACAATAACGAAAAATGATCGTACGTCGAAATCCAGAAAGACATACAACAATCATCGATGTCTATGGTCCTACGAACTGTGGATACTCTCCAGAGGAGAACTCCTCATTTTACTCGGATCTCGGACGCCTAATAGCGGACGAAAAAGGCTTGACTAAATTTACTCATCATGAACTCTTCATTGGGGGTATTTTAATTGTCGTGTTAAACGCACAGATATGAACACGACACAAGTTGGTCCCTACTATGTGGGAAACAACTTATCGGAAAACGGATCAATAATTATAGAGATGGCTGCTTCCTGCGATTTAAGGATAGAGAACACGTTCCATAAGTATCGGAGGGATCAAAGGACAACCTGGATGCATCCGGGCACGAAAAAGAAAGAGATGTTGATTTGTTTTTGATTGACAAACATCGATCGAGACTGATATCTGATGTCAAGAGTTATTCTAAACTTGATTGCGGATCTGACCATGACCTCTCAGCGCTAACTGCACGGCTCAGAAAGAGAAATAGGCCCAGAAGGAAAACTTGCAAGAAACGGAAAGGAGAGAAGATAACTGACAGAATCTTTTTAGCGTTCCATAAGGCTAAGATCGAAGAATAGCTAAAAGCTACAAGCCGAAATATAGAACCCTACTGGACTGGTATTACAGATTGTATTATAGCAGCGACTTGTAGTTGTGGAAAACCGAGAAGGCGAATTCCACTCAGACAGAGATTGTTACAAGACCATCAGAATGAACTGATGAAATTATTCCGGGAAAATGGGATAAAAGAAAGAATTTTCTCAAAAACAGGAATGATACGACACACCACGACTGGAAGGAAGCTCGTCAGAAAGTACTCAGAAATATTTGACTGTGGAAACGTAACTGAGTAGATAACATTTGGCAGAACATCTCGCAGATCTTATGCAATGAACAGAATGGCCGCCTGAAAGAACTGTTCCAAGAAATGAGGCTGCTGTGTAATCCAGACAGGAAGGAATACACATTATGTATGACTAAAGCTGCAGTGTCAGATATGGAACTAACTAATCACTTCTAACTAATCACAGTAACAATTGGGATGAAACAACTGGAATTCAACTAATTAGAGAATGCATAAACACTATTGGAGCACTAAATGATCCTCCAAACATCGAAGAGATCGGTCTAGCTATTAGCCAATTGAATAACGGCACAGAAGCGGGCATGGACGGGATTATCCCGGAGTTGCTCAAATGGAGAGGTACAGAATTATAGTGGAAAATACAGAAATGTTTCCATAGAATCTGGAGTGGATTAGAGAATTTCCAAAAGTCGTGGAGTGAGTGGCAAAATCATAATTCTGTACAAAGGAAAAGGATCTAGGAAGGACCTCAACAACTAAAGAGGTATCTTCTTACTAGAAGTTGGTGGCAAAATACTAGCCAGGTTCATTGCGAACAGAATCCTTCCCATACTTGAAAGCAGCCTGAGTTACTGGCAGTTCGGTTTCCGTCAAGGGAGAGTTGCACATGCAATAGGAATACTCAGAAAATTGCAAGAATAGCACGATATGGTGATAATGACATATTCGTCATTTTCATTGACCTGTAAAAGGTGTTCGACAGTATACCCAAAAGACTTCTGTGGGCAGCACTGGAAAAGTTTGGAATCAATGGGAGGATTTTGGAATTTATCAGACTATTCCACATTGACTTTGAAGGCTCTATTGGTAAGAATACGTTTACGATGAAGAAAGGGGTAAGGCAAAGGTGTGTTTTGGGTCCTATCTTATTCAATATCCTATTTTATAGGGCACTCAAAATAGCAGCAGACCATGGAATGAATGGTGGAGCATTTTTTTGCTGATTTGCAGATTTGCTGATTTTTGCATTTTTTGGCTTATGCTGATGATTTATGTCTCATCGATCCTGACTACAACAATCTGGTCAGCAATTGTGATATCTTAAATAGTGTTTTCACTAAGATGGGTCTGAAAATCAATGTCTCAAAAACTAAGATTATGAATCTGAATGAACAAAGGATACATACAGCCGCGAATGTCAATGACATACAAATAGAATGGGTATCTGAATTCAAGTATTTGGGTTCCCGGTTTACCACAAAAGGTACTTGTAAGCACGACATCAAGGAAAGGATAAAGAAAGGGAGAACCAGGCTAAGGGAACTCGGTTCGGTAATCAAAAGTAATATGCCTACCCTAAGAAGTAAAAAGGCCCTGATTGAAAGCTGTATATTTCCTATCGTATACTATGGCTCGGAGAACTGGCGTGCGCAAGAACAGCACGTATTGTAGATAAGAAAGATCATATCAGAATGGACTCGATCAGTATCGGATTAGATCATCTGAATGAACATCATTGCCAAGAGATGGCTTTTGTTCCACGTCTCCTTGGCAACAGGAGAAGGTCAGCTATGTGTACAAAGAATCCTGAAAAGCACAATGAAATACAATAGAAAGATCGCGGGAAGAAGCAATCAGAAACTCGAAGAATGCCTACGGATCGATGCGGAATGGCTGTTCGGAGAGACCGCATCTGTTGACTCTGTTATAAGCCTGTTAGCAGATTGCACAGATGGAGTATCGTAGGGAGGAAGACCGAAGATCTTCCGAAACTGATCAAATCGAGAATGAAAATGGTCCAATGTTAATACGAGCTTTGCAAGAAGGCCTTTGCAGAACAAAAGGAGCTCAATAGACATATGAAAATGGATCATGAAACCGCACCGGACAAGCAAAAACATTATCCATGTCATTATTGCTCCAAGAGCTATGCATCAATGGGGTGGTTGACCAGACACTAGAAGACAGATCACACGGAAGAAGCAAATCAATCCAATCAAATCCAACAGAAGCATCAAAGAAGAAAAGCAGGTGACTGATGTGATGGTGATATGTGTGTTAGGGTAAAATTGATCCACGATACCAGGAAGAAGGAAAACAATCCAACAATTACAAACTGTATTCATGTAAGGACTGTCGATACGAATGTTTCAACGAATCTCTCGGAAACGATCTCCTTAGAAGTGTTAAATTTCCGTTTAACAGATTTATCTGAAAAAGGAAATTTCAACTGTCCTTTCACTGGCTGTTGAAAGTCTACAGGAACGGCCAAAGGAAAGCTAAATCATGGAACATCCCAACATGGTTGGTCGTTTTTTACTGGGGGTCCGAAGAGACATCGTAAGCGGAAAGCTGACAACATCGTAGGAGGCCTGTCAGTTGGCTGCTAGTGCTTTAGATTTCGGTGAACCCTCTAAAGAGCCTACGGCTCAATACCATTGAAAGAGATGGGATGCTCACTTTTGTCGTGGATTATTTAAATAGGAAATTAATCAGGTTTAAATAACTTCGTATTGGATAAGAAATTATTTTGTCAGGTAAATAATTTCGAATCAGGCTATGATTAGTTTATCGAATAAATAATTATCTTATTAATTAACCCTGCAGTACTAATACGATTTTTGTAATATTTGTACTAACATCCATCTGTAAGACAGAAGTCAGAGAATGCTATTTTATTGATACACTTTGTATTAATATAGTACTTTTTTGGTAAAAAAGAACATATCAGTACTTAAACTATTTATTAATGATTGGTAACATTAAAATAACAGTGAGTAATATAAAAATAATTAGTCATTTCAGAGTCGCCATTGTTACCATTGGATGAGAAAAGTGGGGGTCGGTCTGAGAGACGGAATGTTAGCACTGGAGGATTAATCGATTTAAATAATTAATAATTATTATACAAATTTAATTTATATTTTATACATTTATATATAACTCGCTCTGGTTAATTATCTGGAGGTTGCGGCTTAGAGAATTTCTCACCAGATGGTACTGGTCTAGGATGACTAAAGAATGTTGTGAGATTTTACATTTACGTTTACTTTTTATCACTGAAAAAAATAATTAATGAAAATTATGGGTTGTAAAATTTACACTCAATTTCTTAATAACTTAACTAGTGATTTAATTTAATCACTAAAATAAAATATTTTATCTTTATTTTAAATGGAAAGTAAGATTTCTGACCTTTGGTAAATTAAGAAAACTTTTGTTTACTTAAATAACAACTTCATTTTATAAAATAAAACTAAAATTTGTTTGAAAATCCGTATCTAAAATGAAAACTCTTTTGATCATAGTGTTCGAAGTTAGTTTGTTCAATTAATATATTTTTATACTTAGATTTTAATTTATGTGCATAACGGAAATTCGTCGTTGCTTTTCGTTCCCAATTCTCAATATTATTCAAATGAGAAGAGAGTAACCATATTTTTCCTTTAACTATCATTTTAAAATAATATTTAATTATAATCTAAAAACTTTTGAAAAATTGCATAATTTATTTTAATTAAATAAATATATAATATTTAGATGATCCCAATATCTCCAATTTTACCCGACAGATTTGTCACTGACTTTATATTATGGTACTCAAGTAGCGATAGTTTAAAACCTCCTTGGTTTCATTTACCACCAAAAGGTTTACCTTATGTTGTTGGAAGAGGGAAAACATTTTACTCCTGGCACAACAGAAAATGTATTGAAGTGTACTACGATTTTTGTGTTCCTATATTTTATCCAAACTCTTATTTTCCTTGTATTATGTTTAACTACAATGGTACAGCATATTTCATGAGTGATCCGAAATATCGTTATGGAGGTTGTTGTGTTTATGAAAAACATTGGTCTCCTCCGCCTAGAGATTTTATGAGACACTTTGCTCGGTATTATGTTGGAAGGAACAATGCGTTCAATATTTCAACAGATTGGTGGGATATACCAGATTTTAAGAATGGAAAACGAATTCCTTTTGGGGGTTATGGTTGGACTTCCAATGCATCAAAGAAGTAGTTTTATTATATTATTTCAAAAGTTTTAGTCAAAACTGCTAAACTGAAGTCAAAAAATCTTTATAATGTTAAAAGGAATTAAATTCAAATAATGTTATAAAAACCACAGGAGTTAAATACCGCTCTTTTCTAATTAGTCTTTAAAATTAGTTTAATATTTTTAATAAAATTTAGAAGTAATTATTTAAAAAAATTTTTACTCTTAATTATATTTTTATAAACTTGGTGCGTCACTTCAAACTTTTTTTAAATTTTATATCAGATTAATTAAATTAAATAATATTGCATTATGTTTATATTTTTGTGTACTTCTTCAAAGAATTACCATTTTAACTTCAATTTGGAAACTTATACTATAAAATTTTAAATGGACCAAAAAAATTTTTATTAAAACTAATTGCAAAAAAAATGTTTTTGTATGATTTACAATACAATAAAAGTCAATTTATGTTCATGTAAATTTGCAAATTTTTAAAAAAAATTTGCATGTTATAATTGAGCCTAAACCTCCATGGTTTCTCTTACCTCTGGAAGATAAATCTTTTGTAGTTGGAAAGGGGAAAATAGGGAACTCTTGACACAAAGGAAAGCGTATTTAGGTCTGTCATGATTTTTGAGTTCTTATAATTTATCTAAATAGTTTAATCTAAAAATTATAGATCCAGGTGTATGATAACTTATCATTGATAAGCCAGCAAATAAAATCCAGGATAGTCTTCATTTGTTAACTCAGTAAATGTTTCCTTAAGCGCACGAAATATTGGGTTGAGGAATATGTTCCCGCCGTTTTTTGAAAAATTAACATTTTATTTTTTAACAAAAAAGTTACTACAAATTAATCACAAATATAATCTCCGCCATTGTTCACGACTTTTTCCCAACGTTCAACGAGTTTTTCAATGCCTCTGGTAGAAATCGCTCGGTCTTGACTCGAAGAATTCAGCCAACCAAACTTGCAGTTCTCCATCATTGTTGAACGAAACACCACACAAAGCGTTAGAAAGCGAACGGAAAAGATGAAAATCAGATGGAGCCAAGTCAAGTGAATACAGAGGGTGCGGTAACACTTCCAAACCAAGCGTTTGAATGGCTTCTTTTGTCATTCTGGCAATATGAGGACGTGCATTGTCGTGTTGCAAAATAACGCCATGTTGTTGATCCGGATGTTTTTGTCTTATAGCGGCGTTGAGTCTATGCAGCTGTTGAATATAAAGTTCTGCGTTCACTGTTTGGTTTCGAGGAAGCAATTCATAATGAATAATCCCTTCCCAACCCCACCAAACGCATAGCATTGTCTTTCGTAAATGAAGATCCTGTTTTGCTCGCGGTTTTGATTGTTCTTCTCGGCTACGCCATTCTTTGCGCTGTTTCATGTTGACGTAGAGGCACCATTTTTTATCACCCGTTACAATTTGATAAAGAAATTGTTGCTTATGACCGTGAGTAGAGCGATGACGGGCAAGCAAACTCGCCGAAATTGTGGATCGCTGGTTTTGTTGTTTTCGGTCAAAAGATGTGGGACCCAAGCTCCCATTTTTTGAAATTTTCCCATTGATTTCAGGTGGTTCAAGACAGTTTTTTCATCATAATCCATTTGTTCCGCCAATTCTCGAGTGGTTTGACGCGCGTCTTCATGCAAAAGTTTGTTCAAACGCTCTTCATCGAATTCATTTGGTCGTCCTGAACGAGGTCCATCCTTGAGGTCAAAATTGCCAATTTTAAATTTTGCGAACCAATCACGAGCGGTTCTATCAGCTATAGCACCTTCTCCGTATGCAGCACAAAGCTCTCGGGCAGCGTCTGTCGCTTTGGCACCTCGATTATACGCAAACAATAGATGGTGTCGGAAATGCTCATTTTTGTGGACTTGACACTCCATTTCAATGGTCTAAAAATCGACAAAAATTAATCTGAATAAAAAACCAAAATACACCATTTTTAGAGCAAAACAATAGCTTTCAAATAACATATAACATTACATCAAAAAATTTGATTTAAATATTAAATTGATTAAAAATTGATTAAAAATTCAAAAAAAACGGCGGGAACTTATTCCTCAACTTAATAGTTCCGCTTCATTCTGAAAATAATATTTTCCTCACATGTTGTTCCATTTCATAAGCATATTCTCGTTTGTATTTTTGCAATATAATGTGGCTCTTCATAAAATATAAAAAGCAGAATGAAACTCTAACTGATCCCATACATGTTCCAGTGCCCATTGATCATTCAAATTATATAATATCATATTATATATTAATTTAATTTTTAAAAAATGAGTTTTAAATTTTTGTCACAGCAATTATCGAGATCCTCTAGTGTTCTGGTATATTGGTACGCCGGGTTGGGCACAACAAATGTTTTATAATTTTACTACAGAAGGAGCAGATGTTGAGTGGATCGACAAAGACTTTACTTTACCTCCTGATTGCTACAAAGCTAAGCCATGCAAATACGAGCCATGAAGAACTAGATTCTGAAAATTTAAAAACGATGAATTGTTAATTAAATATTTTTCTTACATTTAATTCATAAAATATATTCGAGAAGTATATTAATTTTCAAATTCGATTTTTAGAGTTATACTGGTTTTCAGCTGAAACTAATCTTCTTTATATTCATGGAAGATTTTAATTATGGGCATATATTTTTTTAAAATACCATTTTTAATTAATAATTGGTCATACTGTTTAATACTGATTCTTGTTTATGCTTTGATAAAAATATGATTCAAATGCAAGGATGGCCCATTATTTTCCATTTTAAATGCATAATGTGTGTCATATCGATATTAAATATTATATAAATAAATATAAAGATCAGGAGTGTAACCATGATTTCGTTTTGTGGGGGAGGGGTAATTATGAACATGCCACACTCAGCCACACAAACATATAAACACTCTCATTCACACCTACACACACTGACACCGTTAAGGATTTTGTGGTCTTGTAAAATAGGATTTTCATTTTGTTTATTGTTTAACAAGCATGAAGAGAGGCTGGACACAGAAATTACAGTGTATTCTACAGAAATTGTAAGGAATTAAGATAATAATAATTGTATACTGGAATGGTTAGAAGAGCTAAATTTAAATTAAAAAGTTCAGTTGTTGCTGGGATTAGCCAAATTCTTCCTACACTTCATCAGCACTGACTGAAACGTTCTTGTGCATTGACAGCATTGCCAGACCCTTTAGTTGTTGTTCATATTATTTCTCGTACTTGTTTTAATTCTGGTCAGAGCGAAAAATGTACTCTCTACTGTAGCAGTTGTCATTGGAAGAGTGATGAAAATTCGTAGAAGTCTTAATATTTAGAAACAAGTGGCAATCACATTGATGAAATGCTTGCATCATTTACAGTTAGTAGAAAAATAGATTGTGTAAAAGTTTAAGTCGATACTGAGTCTAAATTCGAATTAATATTAGCTTCAGAAATGGATTTAGACCTCTTTTTGCTCGGTGCGTAGAAATCGCTCATATCATGTTGCCTCTTCGTGATGATGTTACTGAGATGAAATGACTGAAAAATTTAAACTAATAATGAGAGATCTTTAATTATAGAAATATATAGTTGTTGTTCATAGTATTTCTCGTACTTGTTTTAATATAAAATTTTTTAATGATTATTTTCAAATATTCAATATCCCGATGGGATATTTAATTTTTTATCATAATTATTAGAGGTTCTTGGAAACTCGTCAGAATTATTAATATCAGACATTAAAACTTTTATTATACCACAAAATAATGTTTAAATCTAATATTTAAACAAATTTTTTTT
>MQRK01162757.1:0-12268 GCA_001938485.1 Girardia tigrina | reverse complement strand
TTTTTTTCTTTGTTTTAATTGACCGATTTTCTTTTCTTGTTTGTTTTTTATTATTATTTTCAAGCAAAATCGTTTCGATGAAATTGAGTGTTGATTTAATAAAATTGAGGCGGCATTGTTAAAATCAATTTAAACGCAGTCCCACACGTCAGTTGAAGAGTTACAACAGGAAATCAGCAGATAAACTCATAAATATCGCTGGAAATTACCGAGTTCACATTTGAATATTTATTATTTCAATATCATCAACCGGCCTCGGTTCCGAATAGTTGTTAATTAATAGTTTGACCGTGTGGCCCCGGCTGTCACAACACAGAAACGAGCTGGTATCTTTCATTACTAATAGATGCTGATTTATCGGCCGGCGGCGCTTGATCCGTATTCTCTGATTGATGTGTGATTTATAAGGGTAATTATCGGCAATTACGATTGCTATGCTCACACGGGGTCCTGTCCAGAATTGGGGGTCTCGCTCCGCTCGTCATATCATTATCCCTGTCCGTTAAATGATTACACTTACAAAACTTGCTGAGCTGTTATCAGTCGGCTTTATCAATTGTAATAAGGTTTATTGCCAATTTTCGTTCAGTTTTGTCGCCCCCCTCTGTCTCACACACAGACCGGAAATCGAGTTTTTTATATGGTGCTGGAAACATTATTGGACAAAATATTAATTACTCTTCAATTATTACAAAGAAAATTATTGCTATAATAACAAATTATAAATGACTAATCAGCATTATTCGGGGATAAATCAAGAAGAGGTTTTCCCGTGGTAAGGTCTGGCCTTCAGAGTTTTGTAAATGACTTTAGGTTAAATGATATATATAATTCTGTCATTGAAGAAGTGAAAGGTCTCCAGACGTCCGCTTGCAAGAGAACTTGTTCTCTTTCTTTACGTTCACAAACTTTGTTTTGTTTAATTATGACATAAATATGTGGTTCTCAGTTCCTGGAATGTAGGAGTCCTTATAAAAATCTAAATCATGATGATTCTTCATGGAAAGGTATTTTAAGGGAGAATTTTTTCAATATATTCAAATAAATTTATTTAAATTTGAATTACCTTAATGTATTTTCAATATTGATCTAATTCATTTGATTCTTCCCTTGAGCATTCGAATTATTTTCCATTTCTTCATTCAGTTAAGCTTGATAATTTAAAGCAAATTTGGATGGGTTCTACTTCTAGTGTGACTTTTGAACCTCTTCAACGGGACAAGTTGGATTTATTTGTAGCTACTCGTAATGAAGATTACGCAAAATTATAAGAATTTATTGATATTTTATATTTTTAGGGAGATTCTAGTTCCTGCTGTTACTTGTATTGACATTATCTTCGATGATGTTTGATTCAAGATTAGAATTTATAATTTCACACAAAATTGATGAATGAAAATTACACAAAAAATTAAACAAATTTCTTCTCGTTAATTTAATTATTTCATGAAAATCAATTTAATAAATTTTCTTTAAAAATCAAATTTCTACTTTTCCCTATTAAAATCGATTAATATTTAATTTATAATAATTTTTTTTATTTTCAAAATAATTTCGTTCTATATATTATAAATTTTACCAAATTTTTTTACTTTTTTTATAAAAATCAATTTATTTAAAACTTTTTACTAAATATTTTCTTTTTAAAATGTATCGGTTTTAATTAATCTAAACTTTTTAATTTAGATTTTATTTTTATAATTATAAAGTTTTTTTAGTTTTTAAAAAGAATCATTTTTTTACTTTTTAGATTTTTAATTTTTATGAACTTTTTTGTTTTACATAATTATTTATTTTTTGATGGTTTTTTAAAATATTCTTTTTTTACTTTATTAATAGTTTTATAAACTTTATGTTTTATTTAATATTAAGTTTTTGTTAAAATTTTATAATTTTTATAAATTATTTGGCGAATTGAAAATTTTAACTAACTCTTCATACCAGCAATTCCAGGTTCTAGAAGAAGAGACCCGTTGGAATGTTTGTTACTTCTTTAAACTTTTCAGTAACCTTTTTTGAGTGAAGGAAATTGAAGCAAAAGTTCTAAAAATCTCAGTATTGTTTCTTGAATGCTGTCCTGTCAAAAGAATGAGGTTTGTAAACCTTAGTTTTATTCATTATAGATTTTACGTAATTAGCCATAAATGTCCCAGTTATACGTCACTTCCAGGCTTTAGACTCCCATTAGGAAAATCTGATTATAGATTTGTAGCCATGCTCACCAATTCTGAACCCTCTCGATTATTATGTGTGGAATATCTTGAAAGAGTCTACAGATAATTCTACAGTTGTTATAATATCATCACTGATTTATATTTAATTTTACTCCAAAACAGCAATTTTAATTGTTTAGTTTGTCTTTTTCCTCAATGTCTTACATTAGAGGACTCCAAATGAAAAACTTGTGTACCATTATAAGGTCCCAAATACATTTGCTAATAATAACGAAAAAAATGCAAAACTGGGAAAAATTAAACAAAATTGATAAAAAAGTTGTTTTTACTTTTCAACATATCTTTTGCATCAGCAACAAGTTTGGTACTGTTTGTAGTAAATTGTAGAGGAATTAATGATTTGAAGAGAAACAAGAAGCATAAAGAATTACAAATAAGGTGGACAAATAAATATGTTTACTAATTTATATATATACTTTTCGGATGAGTTCCATCTGGGAAGCCATACCTTCAGCGGATATCACCAAACATGATCATACAATTATATATTCTAGCTTATTTAGCTATGACTTCTAGTGTAAGAACTGTTCTTCTCAGTTCACGCCGGAGTGCTTGATACTTATTGTATCATGACCTTCATGAGTATTACTCTCTGACTGTGTCCGCTCTTGTTCTTTCATTAGGGTCTGGCTGAGTGGTGCGAGAAAGTGATCACAGGGATATTTATGTGAAGTATCCGGCATCTTTTGCTCATTTTGACTTCAGTCTAGAGTACTATCTCCCCGTTGGCGTATAAACCATCGGTGCATATACATCTATTCTGAACTCCTTTTTAGCAGGGGTTCCTATTACCAGTAGACGGCCCTTTTCTGACTTTGAAAAACTCTTGACTTTAATAAGTTCTCAAACAAAATATAGGGCTTTATTTAATATATAATTAAAACTTCCAATTGAAACATTAAATTTCCATAGAATCAACCAGAAAATAAGTCTACTTCAAAAGAGGATTTGTAATCGAAATATTCGGATTCACAATTAGTTGCATTCAAATCTCCAGATCTATTGTAAAGTGATAACCGGAAGACACAAATAGTGATCCATTGAGCAGAATTGGTAGAATAACTCGATCAACGTGCGGATGCTGAATCGTTGATCACAATTTCAGATCATTAATCGTCTTATCTAAATGCTGCTCTGTTTGTTTCATCAAAACTCTTCTAATAATCATTCCTCAAATAATAATTCTAATACTATTATTGTAGAGGTTACACAAATAATAATCAATCTATACACGACTAGAGACCATCAAAGAAAAACTTGTTTTATCCACATCGATCCGAAAATAAATTTTGTGTTGAATATTTCGAAAGAAACTTTTTTCTTTGATGAAGAACATTCCTCAATCATGTTTTCTTTTTATATAACATGTATATCTCACCCATATTTTTAATTTTATTTATTTATTCTTTTACTTCTTTATATACCTTAAATAGTGTGTTTTATTAGTGATCTTTTGGTATTCCTACTGAAAATACTCTTTCATTTACACCTTACAATGGCGCATCTAAACGACCAAGTACTACAAATCGTTATTTTTCGGAAATACTCTATATTTATTTTATGGAAAGCCCCTCGAACAGAGTAGTGAAAGACATCTTGAAAATCGGTGACGCTCTAGATTCATATCTCGAAGGGTTTGGATATACATTCGAATTTGTAAGTATACTTTATATTTCTGACTATTCTAACTTGATAAAAGAGCCCTTTGATTGCGAAGGTTTCAGAATGTTGCAATGAACTTTCAATCTTCCTTTATATTATAATTTTACTTATAAAATATATAAATAAATCATCATGAAACCAATTAATTATATATAATCGGTCGACAAAAGCCCTTCATCGGAAGGAAGGCGGAATAAAAATACAAATAGTAAATAATAGAAATAATGAAAATAATACTTTATTAGCGATTTAATGTCATTAAAAAAATAATGATATATTTATTTTTTTTCAGTTTGATAAATTGAAAATTTATTGCATGCATTTAAACAATAAAATGTAGAACAATAAAATAGAGGAAATATTGTTTTATAATTGAAATGATCTCCATGGACGAATTCGTTGAGTCCTCTTTTATTGGGCAGGAAGAAATTAAATCAAAGTCAGATAAAATCCCATTTTTCCCTATAAAGTTAATTTAACATCTTCATTACAGCCCGGGACACCACTTGCAAATAACGGTGTTAATTGACCAATGAAAATTCGAGAAAAATAAATAATCCAGCCAATCACAGTCGAGAACACAGTGAACAATCAACCGACCTTATAAAACACACCGATGTGTCTCTGAATCTTACCAGAGCACCCTGTTGAATGCATGGTCTGACAACCAAAGCAATTTCTGTGTGAGTAAATCAACTTTCAAGCAATTTGATTGGCTAGCCTGATCTTATAATATACAGTTACACTAATGCACCCAGCAGTGTCTATGACGTCTGCCTGGGACAAGTCAAGCTTCATTAGCTACTGTCACACTCCATCTTCGCTAATAATTCCTCCAACATCCAACCAACATAACCTTCAATATCCGTCGATATGCCACTTATCTTCTTTCCGTTTACCACTAGCAAGTCCCGCCGATGATAAATGTTTGCCTTCTCTGATTCTTAATCCAGTATGGGGGTCGTTTATTCGGGATAAAGATCCGATTCCCGGGCCTAATGTATCGAATACAGCATCCTCTCCCAGCCAAATCAGTTCTCGAAATGAGAAATCCGCCACATCCAATGTAACCCCCCACGGAATAATGGATATTCTCAAATCTCCTCAGTCAGTCTCCGATGAGAAATCATGTCCCCCGACAGATCCCGATCCTCAGAACCAACCTAAAGTTCAGTGTCAAAATCGATCTATGGAATTCGAAAAGTCAATAATTGATATTTGTAAACCAGCATTTGGAATTGACACATCAGCTCTTCTTTGGGCAAAAGCCGGACTACCTCCGAATATCAGCCCTGAAATTTGGTCAAGACAGTTTTGTAAGACAACTCGATATCTTGAAGATTCTCTTTTATAACGTTTTTTTTTTCAGGTCAACCAAACCAACTTCTCGAAAGAGACTGCAGTAAACGAAAACACACTCGACCGACTTTTTCCGGGCAGCAGATCTTCGCTTTGGAGAAAACCTTTGAACAAACGAGATATCTTGCCGGACCAGAACGGGCTCGCCTGGCCTTTCTGCTGGGAATGTCGGAAAGTCAAGTGAAGGTAGTTTATATTAATTAATTATTAATAATCTTTAATTTTTATATAAGATGAATGATAAAGGTAGAAAAAAACATAAGTTTTCTTTTGGTAAATTCTAAAACAAAAATCAGACTGATCATATTGAAGAAAAGAGTGAAGGATGTAACTATTGTCCCAACGTCCTTAGTACGGAACGTACGTCCCAAAAGAGTCTCTAGAAACCAACAATATAAAATGATTACAAAAAATTAATTTTTTTTAAAAAAAAACTCGTTTTGAAAGAATGATAAATATTTTCCCAAAAATTTTAATTTTATATTTTCTTAATTATTTTAATAAAATAAACACCAAAAAAAGAAGCTCAAGCGGTGTTTTAATTAAAGTCAGAAAATCCAAATAAAAATATAAATAATATTTTATTTTACTGTGCCATAATAATTGGTTTATTGTTAGAATATTATCCGGCAAAATGGTTATTTTATGACCCAATCACGATATTTATAATTATAATTATAATAATTATTATTATTATTTATTACAATTGTAATTATGATCGTAAATGATCAATAAAAATCGATCTCGTATCAATAATCCAGTGCAAAATCAATATCCATGACAGTATAATTAAAATCCGTTTTATTATCCCAAAAGGGCACGAATGAATAAACATCGTTTAAAATAAATTTTACGACATTAATTTTCCGACTTTCGAAAAGCCAATATTTATATTTATATATACTTATATACGCTTTTGTTCTCAATTTGCGTGAGTGTACGCGAGAGCGTTTTTACGACCGCAAACCCCACTCAACACAGATGGATAAGCAGGACAAATGTTCGCGGCAACTCAACTGAATCCACCTTTGTCGGTGATTTTATTCCAGATTCCCCTTTCTTCTTCTCCTTCATTCCGACCTCTTCTCCCAGTTTATCGTCGAGGAAAATTATCTCCCGTTTCAGCGTCGAATTTCGACCAAATGTTTATTAATAATTAATTATTATTATTATTTTATAATTATAATATTATTGACTGTTCCAACAACCGTGTGGAAATGAGTTTATTCCAATACCATAATTCATTGAAACAGATTAAATTTTATTACCAAATCGATAATTCTTCAAATAATATTTATTAATATTAAATAAAAAAAAATAAGTAACAAAAATTTGAGATTATTAATAAATAAAATACATTTTAATGAAAAAAAATTAATAATTTTTTAATATAGTTTATAATTTATAATAATTTATAAATTAATATTTTACTTAATAATCTGTTTATAATTTTCGTGACGATTGGAAAAATATTTCCAAAATTGATAATTTGTAACATCTTTTATTCTGAGTTCGGATTTCGTCTCTAAGAAAAATAATATAAAGACATTTATTATTTGATCCGATCAATTCACTTACGAGAACCACTTCCTTTCCCGTGATCTAACTTTCCTCCCAACTTCATGTAACGTGAGACCCAACGTACTTCCCTACAAATAAAATCCAGGTAATAAATTAAAACGAAAATAAATTATCATAAAATAAAAATAAATTATCAAATAATAAAAAATTTATCACTATAATTATAATTTATTAACAATAAAAAAGTCACTCAAATTGTTTGATGAAAGCCGCCTAAGCGAACTGTGCTCAAATGGGGCGGGTAAATGATTCTGTGTGGATGGGTGTATGGGTGAATGTGCATGGCGAAAGGGGGGCGACGTTTTCACAGATGGCTGAAAAGGGAAACCAAAGCAAAATTAACACTTTTAAAATCAATAATTCGCCTCAATCATTGATTCAACACACTTGATCCGAGCAAATCAGTGTTGTTGAAATATCCCCTGACAGTTCAACACCTGGTGGCAGTGTCTTTTGGAGCACTGCTCACATTGAGAACATTAAAAACTAATTTTGTAATTTATGATTATATTTAAAAGAAATTTTCCCTGGTTCAGGTGTGGTTTCAAAATCGGAGAACGAAATGGAGAAAAAAGAGCTGCACAGATGGTAACAGTAAATCGAAAGATGCCAACGATGATAACCGAAGCCTAAAGCCAAGCTCGCCGGAGAGCGGCGACGACGAGGGTCACGACAGTCAACAGTCGGAGTCGAGTAAAATTCTCGATTTTACAAATTGTGGATTTAATAATCTCGGCGAAAACGGACAAAATAGTACGGACTCCGGGATCGACTTCTCGAAATCCACTCACAATAATCAAATATCGAATCTCCTCGTAATGTCGGACTACGCTTTCCTTAATCCAAGAAAAGAGAACTAGATAAAATTATGTATATATAAATATATATTTAAGAGAGAAAAGTATGAAAGACACTTTTCCCTGAAAAAAAATCTGTAGAAATAATAAAAAAGATTTGATTTAATTTTATGACTTTTGGTTTATTTTGTTTTCATTCACGTTTCTTGAGAGTAAACTTTGTCCTCTCTTTGGAACCCTCTTGAAGAGTTAATCTCATCTCGAGATATTTTACCTGAAAATCCTCCTTAAGTCTTCTTTTAAGGCGTCTCGATTTTTGGTCAGTAAAAGCATATTTAGCTCATTCGACTCAGTCATAAACCCGCGACTAATTCCACTCAAATATCATTTAAATGATTTATTATTGTTTTAATTAAATCATTTATTTGTTTCTCTGAACAAATTATTTGCTCCTATTTCGTTTCTTTTTCTGAAAACAAAAACAAACTAACAAGAAGTAAATGCGGCTTTTATAGTTTATGGAGAATGTTTATTAATTGAGCATTAACAGTTTGGCGAGCGAGGCACTCCTTCTAACTAACGGGAATTTATTGAGCAACTTATTCTAGTTTAAGAATAGGGATTCTGGCGAAGAAAAGATTGTATATTGTTATCATCTCCTATGGAAGTCCTTCAAGGGGTCAAGGTTATTTAGTACGTCTTCTTTCAAATGAGATAAACTAATCTTTCAGGAACAAATTTAGACTTTATATTATGTATCTTTATGAAAAGGTTCATGCCAAATTGTCAACGAGTCTTAATATATACACATATGTACTAATTAATAACTTCAACCTTCAAATCATCGAAGAACCCTTGAAGATACATATAAAAATGAAACAGAAGTTAAATATTTTCTATCAGACTTTCCTGTATTTCTAGTAGAGTCATTCTTCTATGAACTACGTTTATACAGACTCATTATGCCGTTTCAAGACGATTTTAAAATGTTATTAAAATTACAGCTGTTAAAATCTAACAATAGTATCTTCAGTGAGTCATCAATTTTTTATTTTAGTCTCTGTTTACTCAAAAGATGTCCAAACGCCACAAAAACCTCACATGAAAGGGTTTAAGGGTACTACATAAGGTAAACAAGGAGGTTTTACAAACGGTTAATCTTTCCTCGTCCGAAGCTAAACATAAAGATTCACAAAATACATAAACCTTTGGAGTTTTAATTTAAATTTTTCTGGTAAAAGATTCTTTCAACGAATAAATTTTTCTTCATTGTTACATATAATGTTGTTGAGGAACAACTACCTGAAAACTAAGTTCTCATAGACACCGGATTTCTTCCACGCTTTGGAAACTTTTGATCTTTGCTAAAAAGAGACGGATTCAAGTGATTCTATTTTCGTTTCAACTATCTTTTTAACTTTCTATAGAGTTTTATAAAGATTGGCTATAGTAATCATTGAAAAATGAATTACAGAATAACTACTCGTTCTGAGGTAAGAATTTTTTTCATTTCAAAGGATCCCTACAAATTATTTTCTTTATTGTCTATTGCCCTAATCAACAGACTTCCTAGAACTAATAAAATGAGTCCTAGAAGCCATTTATGGTTGAACTTTGTGTCCAACATCGGCGGCGTCCTTTTGCAGTTAAAAATCATTGTAAGTGCAACCATAAAATCAATTTTCTTATTTTCTGTTCATAAAGTTTTTTGATCTATTATCCGATTTTTGCAATCAATTTTCCAATAAATATTAAATTTTAAAATGTTAAAAAATTTATAAAAATTAACAAATTTGTATTAAAATTTTAATATATATAGAACGTTTTTTTAAAAGGAGAATGAGCATGAACATAATGAGAAAAAAAACATTAAAATTTCTCATTAAGATCGAAACAAAATTGCTGGTAAAATTCGTCAAAATCAAACAACCAAAGCAATTTTTTGATGTCTTGGGGCTGAATTACTTGGCAGTTCAAAAAATTATTAATATTTTTGAGAAGACCGACTATACTGCAAAATGGTGGCGATAGAAGGTCTAAACTTGATAACAATCAAAAGCAACAAGGAAATTCTCATCTACATAGACTCTTACATTATGGATGCTTTTGGATTGCGTGAGTCGCAAAGCTCCATGGACCGTTGTCTCAGCCAATTTCATTACACCATAAAAGAGAACAAAAAAAGTTCACGATTCACGGAACAATTATAATTTTTATTTTTAGAATTTCTTTTTTTATATTTTTAAAAAATTTTAAAATTTAATATTTATTGGAAAATTGATTGCGAAAATTGGAAAATAGATCGCAAAACCTTATATTAATTAAATGTAGAATTTAAACACAAAAAGCCACCCAGAATATGCCAAACTCAAAATGAGAATGTATACCTAGTTGATTATTACCGTATTTAAACTTCCCATAGAAAAGACATCTAAAAATATGATCAACGTAAATCGTTACAAAATTTACTACTTTTCAAAAATTTTGGTAATGTAAAAAGTCAATTAAAAATAGCAGAAATCGCGTGGAAAAGTTACGTATCCGTCGCACCATTAGGTCTTGCCTTGCGATAACAGCTACCATTGATATGACCCAGTCAATGAGTATATCGCACCACATAAAAGGCAGTTTGAAGGAGTGATTGATTGTGAAGATGTACACAAGCAAAGCAGAAAAAAAGTTGAATTATAGTTCAATGCGAAATTTAACGATTGATTTAGCAGAACGTTACGACATTTGCAATATAACTGCACTGCAGAATGTTGATAACATCAATAATAGATAAATAATAAATCAACCAATATTGATGATTATTGATGTTTAGTAAGAAGCACAGCGGTAGAATGATAGAATCAATATGGTTAATTGATGCTCCATCTGTTAAAGGTTGAGTATACATCGTCAAAGCCAGAGAACAAGTAGTTGCACGCGTATCTTCTGCGTGAGCTGGAGGTAGTATCATTATCATAAACATACTGATAGCAACTATTAACGCGACTTTAGTGCAGCTAATACGCGTTCAATGAAGTGCAACGAAATGAATCATGACAATTAATTTGTATTTTATTTCGATAATAGAGTGCTCATTAACTTTTGTGCTGTTGTCACTGTACAAAATTATTATTGTTAATGAGCTGTTTAAATTCTTTCAATGCAAATGCACTCAAAATGGTTTTGTTAAAGCGCGATTTGTTGTTGGATGTTCAACAAAAAAAATTTTTTTGTAACTTAATGTCAAAACCTGCGACCCCCCCTTTATCAGAACTTGTAACAACTCATCGGTGTTATATTTGAATTTATATATTTTAGCAAGTGAAAGGAATAATAATTATAATCTTGGTGAGTCGGAGTATGTGACCAGATGGACGTCAATCACGACCGTTGAGACCTTCAGCTACCATAGCATTACCTTATGAGAGATGAGCAATGTGAGACAAAACGAGGACAAAACATAATAATAGTTTAATATACCTTTAATAATGATAATAATATTACTACGAAAATTAATTTTTCCTTATTTCTAAAAGAAAAGATTTATTTACATTCAAATTGCATTTAATATCATTAAATAAGGTTTAATTTTGCTATCGTAAAATAAGGATTAAATAATTTATGACCATTTTAATACTAAAAGAAGACAATAAAAATGAAATCGATATTGAAAATGCGAATCAATATCGACCGATCTGTGGACAATTAGTTGCTCGGTGGCAAATGGTGGAAGGGTCGAGGGCGTTGGATTAATTTAATCGATAAATAACAAATCAATCGAAAATCCGGATTCATTCTTGGTTTGGAAGGGAAGTTTTATAATTTATAATTATTAATTATTATCGACCTTATTCGTCGAATAATTTCACAGCCGGTTCTTCGAGAGTTCCCATGTAAAATGATAGAAAAGTCTCTTCCGTGGCACCACACAGAATCTTCTGTAATGTCAAAAAGCCATTTAAGTCAGTATTCAAATATTTCACAAGTTATAAATTGTTGATTGTGAAGTATACAACTCCGAAACATGGTCGATAATCGATTCCTTAAAAAAGCTTTAACTAAATTATTATAGACTACATTATCTCAATTTTCATTTTATTGTCAAGAAGTTAATTCTCAAAAGAAGATAATTCTCAAACAGTTAGATTCTCAAAAAAATGGTAGAATCCTTAAACGAGATACAACATACAAATCACATCCTACAAAAGGACTCAAGAACACATTTATCCAGAAAATTATAAATTATTAATTGATGATGATGAAGCAAGAAAAAGTTGAAAATTGTCTCTATAGTCATTCAACTCTTTGAGTCAATTAAAAATTTGGTCAGTTATATAAGTGGTTTGAACATTCTGATGGTTTTTCGATATTAATTTTGTAACATAATACTTCCGAAAATAGCAAATCATGGGCGCAACAAGAAATTCTTATATGGGGGTGCAAAAAATAATTTTTAACACATTAAAGATTTCAAAAAGTATGTATTTAAACGCTGAATAAATACATGGATTTAAATAATTTTAATTTTGCATACGAGTATATGAATTTGAATTTGAGTCGAATTTTCAAATTCAATTTATTTCATTTTTATTTTTTTATAAATTTTAAATATAATTTGAAAATTTTGGTGGGTGCAAATGCACC
>MQRK01162710.1:0-12029 GCA_001938485.1 Girardia tigrina | reverse complement strand
TTGTCTCTTAATGTAAGAGTTTTTACACCCGTGACAATTAAATTTAAAAATCAAATTAGCTAATAATCCACAAAGGTTTTCGATTTATTTGAGAATAAGCTTTTAATTTTGGATGTCATTAAAACAAATTACAGAAAGAGCACAGATACAGCTATCTAAAGAACATCATATAGCTTTTGTGAGAATAAATAAAGATAGGGTACGATAAAGGAATGTATGATAAATGTTCAGAGTTTGGAATTTGTTTTCTAACTTTAAAATCGGACATTATGGTTTAAATTTTTTTAAAGGACGTTTGGTAAACAACATCTGCAAAACATTAAGGTTACATTGAAAAAATTATGAACACAAAATCGGGTTAAGAAAGGACAAAATGAAGAAACCATTGAAGAGCCCAAATAAATAATAAAAATACCATATTCTGAAGGATTCAAAGCCTTTAAGAAGAGTTTCTGCAAGAATATAGGTAGTGCCAAAGTGGTTTCAATAATATCATAAGTATAAATCTTACCAAAACCAAGATGATGCCTCTCTCCGATCGTAGGTCGTGTATAATTTTTGCAACATTCCGAATTCATTCCAATTAAATTTTTACTTAACCCCTCATTGAAAATATATTTATTTACATTATAATTATTTTCTAACCATTCTTGTTGAGCCCTCATATACGCACTTTTAATTTCAAAAATCACAAACACATACGGGACCTCTTTCACCAGTGGAAAGGGAGTCCGTAACACAACTTTATCAACCATACTGATTTTGATTAGTAATCCAATTACAATCACGCAAGTAAATGGGGCATGTTTTTGAAAACACAATCAACCTCTCGATTCCGAAGATCACCATCCAGCCCCAGAGCGCCGCAACCACGCTATGCTACCAAAAATGTTGGTATTAGAGCGGGCGCAGCGCTATGGCGGCGTCCCGGGGTTGGGAAATCAGTGCTTCCGGGACGAGGGTTGGAGGAATACAAATGTATCTTACCGATCTCTCATCCATCTCCATCGGTCATTTCACAATCTTTTTTTATTTATTTATTTTACATTTATTTTCAACACCTTTTTTTATTCATACAATATTTAAACCAGAGAAAAATACATTTTGATTTCGACAGCTAACATATAACATCATAGAGTACAACATTAAATGTAATAAAACACAATTTCATTTTATTGAATGCAGGCTAATTTGTGAGCGTCGTTTCATTGATATAAAGACTATTGTGAGGAATATTTTAAACCCATGTTGGTGTTCTTAATAACTATAATATATATAAATTTCATATGATATCCGAGTTTTCATCTAAAGTTATCCGTTGAAGATCTTCTCAGAGAAGGAATTCTGGTTCTTTCAGCTTTATAGCAATTTCTTTTTTATCTAAATGATCTATTCTGGAACGCTTGATAACGTTTAAATCCTCATTAGATTTATCGATTGTTTGATTAAGAAAAAACTTATTGTCGACACTGTTGTACGAATTTTAATGGTTACGCTGATATTTCCGATAATGGAGTACCATAGATTTCTGAAATTGAATGGCTATTTGAACTTTCAATTACATCGTTATTAGATGTGAATGACGGAGCTCTACTGCGTTCTCTTTGTTGTCGCTCTACACATGTCCAATTTGCGCTGGTGAAATCGGCTGTATCACTCCCCCCAGTGCGAATCGAACAGGAATACATCTTTTAAGTTATGATCAAATGTATTCCTGCTGTTCTGTTGCATTGGAGAAAATTTATTTTATTTTAATTTATTTTATCCATGCAGAAACATGGTTGCCTAAAATTAATCATTATTAAATAGAAATATTTATAAATTTCAATATCACCCAAACTAAAATGAAAAGTAACGCATAATTTCTAAATGTATTTCCAAAAATGACAAAATAAATAAAAATATTCTTTGACATAGAAATATATAAATAAAGTCCTGGAGAAATTGTGGAAAGATTTTGTACAAAATTGATTTCTTTAATTTTATGCAAATGAGCTGTGACAAACCACTTCAAAGTCAAATATCCGTCAAAAGAAAATTCTACTGTCTATTTGGTTGGATTGGAAAGAACTGGTTTATTTTGAGCTGCTTCCCAGGAAACAAACCATTAATTCGGGAGTCTACTGCCAGTAACTGGACAAATTGAATGCAACGGTCAAGGAAAAGAGATCAGAATTAGTCGATCGTAAAGGTGTCATTTTCCACCAGGATAATTGGCCACTCGGAAAAATTGATGGATATTGGTTGGAAATTGATGTTGTACCAACCATATAGTCCAGATGCCACATGATCGGATTGTGAATTATTTCGATCCCTTTTTTGTAAATCTTTCAATGATGATGGCGCTATAAAATCTCATTGAACTCGAGTTTTGGCCGAAAAGAATTATACTTGCTACGAGCATGAAATTTTCAAGAAGTAGAAAAAGATCATCGAACAAAATGGAAAATACATCATAGATTAAAGTTTATTCCAAGTAAAAAAACTCTTACATTTCATTGCAAAAATCGGCAATTACTTAGATGCCAACCCAGTGCAACATTCAAACACAGACACGAAACATTCAAAAATATTCCGCACTCTTACGTATTACCCTTTAAATGTATACTGTTTCCGGTCTGTTTTATTAAATCTCTTTTTTTTCTGGTCTCATTTTACCGGGAATCGATTAACATAACTTCACAATATGGAATAGCAGTTATGCTAGAGGATCGTCAAACCATTTTGGTGCGGTATCAAAACGACATTTGTTCGTAAATACAATCAGGAATAACAACCAGACTCACGATTTTTTATTTGGCTGCAACATTTAAATTTGTTCAATATAATAATTAAAGATGTTATTAAATATTTTTTGAAAGTCTTTTATGAAGTCTCAACATCATTATTATGAAATGACTCAACAACGATACTCATCCCCAGACTCCACGTTCCGGACCTTTAGTCCTCTTTAGTTCATCTTGGAGTCAGAGAAACTGAGTGGCAACTGCACAAGCTTTATCGGTGGGCTCTCAATGGACTTGAGTCTGATGCATAATTGCAGATCCTCCGACTACAAGACAACATAGATCTAAAACGATAATTTTCCTTCGTTGTTTTCTATTTTGTTTTGCTCTCGGAATTTCTTGTCGCTTTCAAACAGAATTTCGCTTATCAAAAATCATTTTAAAATGGATCTTTCAGCTGTAATTTCGAAGCAATCTTTTCTGTAGGAGAAAAAATAATAAAGAAACGAGAAACGAAATTGTCTTTCTTGGACACTATTGTTTTCATCACCGATTTTTAGTCCGATTAATAAAAATTAATTTAATAATTAATTTATAGTTATAAATTAAAAAAAATCAAATGAAAAGAATGTAAAAAAGAATTGGGTGATAAAGCGCCCAATGGTTCCGTTGAGCAAATCGCTTAACAATCTTTAAAATTCTTTCATCTTCTTTTATATATTTAAAGCGTTTTGTCTTGGGGAAGCGCCACCAACTAATTATCCGCAATATAAATCAATACTCCTTTAAATTCTTCTTCGCTAATCAAGTAATTTCCATAAATTGGACGGCACACGTTTACTTCAGCAAATATTTTAATGTGTCCTGCTTCTGCACAATTATTTTTTCCATCAATTTCTGCGATTGTTCCATCATATTCGTTTAACATTTGAGGAAGGAAAGAGGAGCATTTCTACCATGTTCTCTCCTTGTTGGATGCTCACATAATTATCTTCCAATCAACAAAGCAAAGAACTTGGTTCATGTGGTAACCCGTCTGACAGAGCACTGATGTGGTCATCTGAACGATCAATAGATGCGAAACACATTGCAGCCACCGCTTTAACTTTGCACGCAAAACCAAAAATTTAATGCTTTCTTTTGATATGGCGAGTTTTTTACCAACGTTCCTTTGCTTGAGACAAGTGATATTTGTTGTGAAATCTGGAAAAGATGGATGAGAACTATAGATTTATGCATGTGCAGCTTCGGGATACATATTTAAACCAACACTTGCTTCTATTTCCCTGTCTAAAAATGAGGATAAGATCTATTTGCTTTTGGATCAACGCCTTTAGCTTAAAACCGTTGTTCTAATCTTTTCCAAAACATTTCACATGTCTCCTTTCATGGAATATTTGAATTCATTACATTCGAAGGTTTATTACCTTTTTGGGATTTATTAATTGAAAGAAAGAGTCGTCGTTATGAAACAGAGATCTATAGAAATAAAACTGATACGGGGATGTACACAACTTTGAGGGATCTTTTATATAAGAAAGGCTCTTAAAATTTTTTTGCCAAGTTAACTACAGAAACAACTGATAAATTATTTAAAGATTGCGTAAACAAAACGATTGATGGAAAGGACAGTTGAAAACTCGATAAAGGAACTAAACAGAGACTTAATTGTGGTTACATATGAAATGCTCCTTCTACTGAAAGTTTAAAAATTATTATTATTTCCATATGCCATATCAGGGGAAACAAAAATCGATATGATCAGAAAAAAAGGTCGATAAAAGAAAGGAAGCGAACATTAACTGGAAGTGACCGCGAAAAGCATGGTTATCCAGGTGGAACTGGTTAAAAGTAAATAAATAATTGTATAAAAACAGCATCATTAATTATATATAAATATATAAAACATAAAAAAATTTCCTCTAACAATTTAACCATTAGAACGAACATTTGGAATACCAGTTTTCCATTCTGGTGCGAGAAATACATTTCCAAATACTAAATTCAACATACCGCCCACATTGAGGGCGATGAGACTTGTCTGGATATTGGAAACAGCATACTTCGATTTCTAACTATAATTTGATAATGGATCCAAGGCATTCTTAATTAAATCATCTGTTTAATATTGTGGAAAATCGACAAATGTTCAAATTATTGTGTAATATTGTGTTATAAAATAAATGTCGGAGAATCCTCGTGATAATTTGGTGAAGTTGATTAATGTATTTTATTCTCAATTATTCCATTCACATATATCTATATATAAATGTATCCATGGAATTTAGAAACCTGTTTTTGAAGGCCTTTTACTCAATCGATTTTCTCCCATCTTCGCTCACTCACTCATTCTCGATGACGATAAATGATTATGTGAGAATTTGATCAAATTAGTGAATCCAAAAATTTTTCAAATAACGCGTCACGATTATCCACAAACGTTTAAACTGTATCAAATAGAAATGAGTTGATTTTTTCCTTCCATGCTTTTTGATCAATTCATTGTATGATTAGTAACTATTTAATTGCAAAATGGAGTTGTAAAAATTTTTGGTCCGAAATTTTCCCTTCTACAAAAGATAACAACAAATTCTGTTGGCCAAGTGAGTTCTGTCCGCATAAAGAAGAGATATAAAAATATGTTTTGATTTACTAGCTTAAATTATTATTATTATATGAATTATTGTCTCATTAAATTATAAATTACTCATAAATCAAATGTCGTTTCAGAGATGAATAAATAAGCACCTTTGACCCTCAAAAATATATACAACATTAGTTTATAAACAGACAAGGGTTTAATTTTAGAATGTCATTTGGATCATCGACGGTTTATTGCAGCTGAATCAATAAAATTAATTGCGTATTTATTAAAGAATATTATAAAAAACTGGTCGCAAAGAATATAAAGTACAGCAGTGAGGAAAGACCAAAGTAAATCATTACTGGGGCAAAGGTCCCCTGGAAGGATACAAGTCAGACCATCACAAGAGGTTATCATGACGATGGAGGATTAAAAGAACGTCCGAGAGGAAAGAAAGTCGAGATCAATAAAATTTGTCTTTCTAAAATTGTACAAATAAATCGAGTTTTGGGGTTAGCCGAAATACTAGTGGTATTTCTTGTAGAATCTTTTATTTACTTCGATCTGCTTTCATGTGTGAATTATTATTATACAAATGATCTCCGATCATTTAACATGAGATTAAAGGTTTGTGGATGGAATGGAGAGAATCACTGGACCCCGGTTTACTACGAGCGACTTCAATGTTCCCGCGAATACTCACCAGGAGAGTCATGCTGCTCTATCGAACAAAACATTAACTACTTTTAGACAACTCCCCTACAGACCCTTCCTACTGATGGCCACCTTACCCATACGTTCCATGACTTATTTATTTGTCTTTTTAATGTTAAATAATTCAAATGGACTGATCGCCGCACTCTCATCAAACATATAAAGGCATCAGATTGACCTACCAAACCGATTGGTCGATGGTAAAACGTCTGACGTCGTCTGACCTTCACCTTCACCTTATTATCCGCTTTGAGTGATGAAAATATAAATAAAATTATTGTTACGCACATATTTTATATTAGTGTAATCATTTTGATTGGTCGACAAATATAAATATGTGCAGTAAATATTAATAATTTATTTGCATCATTAATCATTTTATATATTAATAATTTTGTGCAATTTTATTTGGCCGCGATTTATCAAGAATACTTAAGCATTTAGTAGTCGCATAAGGTACACCCCGATTTGCCGAAAGACATTTTGCCTGGATATAACAGTTTATTCCATTAAATTGAGACATTTTCCATTAATTAATTTTTCAAATAATTTTAGGAAATTATTATTTTTATTGCGATTTTCACATATTTTCAGTTTTTAACATTAACAATTTTTTCCTTCAGCTTGACGAAATTTTTGTATAAATTTTAGAGCTAAGAATAAATAATCACGCCAAAAAATATTTTTGTGCACAAGCTTTTATAATTTGTCACGTGTGTGCGGTTGTGTGCCTACTTCACCCACCTCCTCATTAAACGACTTGGATGTAGTGATTTGCAATGATTTGTTGTATGTAATTTATTCAACTGAATAATTTTGCTCACAAAAACCAAAGACGAGAAAGTTCGTAGAAGTGTGATTTAAATCTGAAACAAGAAAGAGAGTTTTTGTTAAAACTTGGTCTCAATTGTCTTTAAGAACACTTACTTTTCAAGGAAATATCAGAGAATGATGAGAGAAAACAAAGTGAAAAAGTGTATTGTCACCTAGAATACATCAGTGCTGCAAGATTCATGTCACTAGGTGAACGGGAAGTGGGTGAATTTTCGATCGCAAGATTTGATGTATCCAGACAGACAAACAAATGAAACGTAATAAAAGCTTGTAATAAAATAAAATGAAGTACTACAGTTAGAGCGACCTACGCAGTTTTTTATTCTTTTCCTTTGAGTAAAGTTTTTATTTGTTATTTTTTATAACATCTTTCAGGCAAAATGTCTTTCGGCAAAGTGGGGTGAAATAAATAAAGTCGATACATAATGATGAACTGACCTGAGGCGACCACATCCGATTTTGACGAGACCTTCGCCATTCACCGAAGATTCATTTATAAGTATTCATTTGGGACCCCACAATCCTCGAGGATCACTTCGATAAGTGCCATGCGGGTCATGTGGTCGAGACGCATCATAAAAACAAAAATTGCTTTATTTCAAGGAGAGCCATCGTGCCAAAGGTCACTGATTGAACAGGGTATCTTCACAACTTGAACCCTCTCATTAAACAATGCGCTCAAATGTGTCTGTCAGCATCTTCAATACGGCTCTTCTCATGTCCTTCGATGATCCAGCGATTGATCCCACGGGGTCACAGACTCAAAAAATAACGTTTTGTTCTAATAATTAGAAGTAACAAAAACAAATAATTTATTATCGCGCGAAACATCCGACAACCTCTCTCAATGATCTGTATAAAATATCTCTCAATAAAAATCAAATATAAATCGTCAAGTTAAGGCGGTAAGTTATTCGTATATCCGAATCTTCTGTTTGATGGACACGCCACAGAAAGGACACTTGATCGAGTTGTTGGCGCACAAGTCGCACGACACGTGTCCGCATCCGAGCGTCACACTGATCAACCTGTCCCGACAAATTTTGCACATCCTCTGTCAGACAAAAGAACACGGTACGACATAACGCTCCACAGCATAGTTCAAATACCTGATCTTCCATCTCTTTCACCAATTGACGCATCTTTTCGATCTTCTCCTCCTCAGATCTCTCATCTTCTAGCTCGACTTGTATTTGGTCCTCATCTTCAAGCTGAAAAACACTAACAACTAACACAATGTCTCAGAAAAACAGATATTGTTTGACAAAAGCCCGCTTCTCTCTTCAAGTGCAAGCTGTGTCCTTACGCGTGTGCTACTATATCAAAACAGAGACGTGCACCAAATACGTCAAGGTATTACGATGACGAAATGTTCTTAACGCCTACAAGTAGGGAAATGTATTGAAAATGTTGAAAGATGAAAGATAATTCGTTTTTATAACCTTTTTATTACTCGAACACGCTCGAATCGTCAGTGATTATCTTTGACTGAGGAGCGTTTAGGAACACGTTATTTCCAAATTTTGAAGCCATTTTGGGATTATTAACAACATCAATTGAATATTTATTAACATCACAAGCAGAATTGCCATGACATTATTCAAACTACTTTCGCTATTCGATATTCTTTCTTGATTAATATATTTCTGTGTCATCTTATTTTTAACTTTAATTGGTTAAAATTAGATTTATATATTTTTACAATTAAAGATTAACTTTCAAAATTACATTATAAAAATTCAATAAGGACTGAGTGCGAAAAATTGTACTAACTCTAAAATCCTCTATCTTCAATCTCTATATTTTTGATTGAAAAAATACCGACTGTTTTTCGGGAAAATGTGTTTAATACAAAATAATTTTAGTAAGTGAAGAAAGATTATTTATTTTTTTTAATAAATTCTGCGAGCTTTTCCGGAATGCCTGCCATCAGACTTGCGATTGTAGTTTCTGACACGTTTTTGACTGCATTATGCCACTTGTTCTGAAAATCTGCAATTGTCTGTACCCTCTCTTGTTTGTCATCTTTAATTGCCTTTTTACAAATGCCCAATATATTCCGATTGGGCGAAGCTCTGGACAATTTGGTGCGTTTGCATCTATTTGCACCAAATCGATGTTATTGTCTTCGTACCACATCTTGCCTGCCTTAGCATAATGGCACGTTACCAAATCCGATCAAAAGAAAGTAAGATCTCCATGCTGACTTATGAATTGTAATAAACGTTTTTGCAAGCACTCCTTCACATAGACTTTTGTGTTTATTGGGCCAGATATGACAAAGCATTTACTCCTTTCCGCATCCACATATGGCCTGCCAAACAAGAAATTTTATGGGAAACTTAGATTTTTTCTTGTTCCTAAATTTTTCTTCAACTCCTCTCATAATTGCAGAGTAAAATTCTTGTCCGAGCAGCTGGGAAAACTCGCAGAGCACACAAGTCTCATCATCCATAATACAACATTTTTTCTTCGCAAGAAAACCAGATTTCTACTTTCTGGCTCGCTGCTACGCCTTTACATTCTTGTTAGCGTTACAGTCTGGTACTGTTTGAACTTTATACGTTTTGAAACCCACGAACTGTTTAATTTTCCGAAATGTTTTCTCGCTACAATTCACCTTTACCGCCAGTTTTCGATTTTATAGGCGAGGATTTCTTTCTAACAGAGCCTCTACTTTCTTCACATTCTGTGTACACGAAAAACCCTTTCTTCTTCCCAAATTAATTTTTCTAAAAACGTTCAAGTTCTCATTCTGGCACTTGTTTTCTGACATGATTTTGGATTTTCTTGAAATAAACGAATAAATAGGTCGCGACCTCCTGTTTCTGACGACATATTCATGAAAAATGAAATTTCTTTTGATTTATTCAAACAACAGTCTACTTGATTAGTTTTTTGTGATTTGTGAATTTATGCTTGAGTTATCGAGATTTAAAGTTAGTAATATTTTTCGCATTCAGTCTTTATTAAATTTGTAAAATAGTTTAAATATTTGTACATTAAAATGAAATTACATTATGTTTAATTAGTAGCAATCAAAGAAAATATCGATCATCCATCTGAGTAGGAGAGACACAATCCGAATCAACATACAACATGTACTCTATGAGTGTCCTTCAAGGTTGATTTTCAAACAATTTAGTGCTCTTGAAACGCGTCCTGTCAATCACACATCAAAGATGAATATGTTTCATTTAAAAACGTTTCATTCGAGACCTTATGATATTAGGTTGTCCCAAGAGTTCCCGGTCACTAATGAAAATACAATGTTTTTTCAAATTTCTTTTTGGCATTATTTATTTGATATTGGCATATATCGATTTATTTATAACATAATATGGACAACGAGATCACAAAGCTTGAGATCCGTGTGTTGCTGCGTCACTATTGGAAGAAAGGCTTGACAACACGAGATAATGCCAAGGCAATTCGCAAAGTTGAAGGTACAGAAACGTTCAGAAAAAGTACGGCAATTGATTGGTTCAAGCGTTTCAAAAAGGTAACTTTGACTTGAATGACAGTGCTCGTTCTGGACGACCAAAAAATTGGATAAAGATGTATTGCAAGCAGAGTTGGACATGAAGCCTTCGTCAAGCACTCGCGATTTGGCATTTACACTTGGAGATGGCAAGTCAACCAGACATTGGCATTTGAAGCAGCTCGACTTTGTGCATAAGAAACCGCGGCAAGATCCACACGAACTCACCAAAGCACAGACATATAAAAGAGTCCAAATTTGCCGACAACTGCTACAGAATCCATGAGATGACCGCTTTTGGAAACGAATTGTCACGTCGACGAGAAGTGGGTCTACTTGATCAACCGCAACCGAGACAAGCGATGGGTTCCACCGGATCAAGCAACACCACCAGTTCCAAAACAAGATCAATTTGGCTTGAAAATCATGTTGTGCGTTTGGTGGAACTTTGAGGGAGTCGTGCATTTTGAGTTGGTTCAGAACGGCCAGGCCATCAATACAGAGCTATATTGTCAACATCTGGACCGTGTCTCGAGAAGCTCAAGGAGAAGTACCCTGCCTTAATCAACCGAAAACATGCACTGCTTCAGCAAGACAATGCCAAGCCGCATACCGCCAAGAAGATCACGGGCAGGTTCCAAGAGTTGGATGGAGTCGAAATCCTGCCGCATCCTGCTTAGAACCCTGATTGCGCTCCATCCGACTATAGACTCTTCAGATCCATGCAACACTTCTTGAAAGACCGCCGATTTGAAGCATTCGATGAAGTTGAACAAACATGTCAAGAGTTCTTCAATTCGAAGCAGCCGGAATGGTACTTTGACTAGATCGGTAAGCTTGCAGACGTTGGTAGAAAGTAGTCGAAAACGATGGACTGTACTTTGAAGATCAATTGTGATTTATTTAAAATAAATTCTCGCACAAAAAATTGTATTTTTCATTCTTGACCGGGAACTTTTAGGACAACCTAATACCCAAATATACTTACTCTAACTAGCTAACGGAATGGACAGAACTGCTATACTGCTCCAGAGTTCGCAACGCTATCGGTGGTCTCTATTATAATATCTCGTTAATCAAGAATGATCTCTTTTTTCTAACTAACGCATATTCTTTGACAATTAATAAAATTTCATAAAAAGAAGCATATCTGATATAAGAACAAACACAATTGCATGACATCATACCAAATACGCATCGGTCCCGGACTGAATGTTGATGATTCTTTCTCTCAACATCTTGTCCGTGCAATTGTCTATTGGAGTTACTCCAAAATGATTCTTTATGTTGAATCTTGCTCCCTTTGAAACCAGGAATAAAATAATGTCTTCTGCTCGATCACCGTCGTCTTGAAAGGCATCATATTGGATCTAAATCAAGTAAATTATTTATTGTTATATGCAATATCTTACAGAAAGGTCATCGTTGTTGTGATACCGCATGACGTCGTGCAGCGGAGTATTTCCTAATTCATCCTTCAAATTCAGATCTGCATTGTTGTCAACCAGTACCTTTGCGCCCTGCAGGTGTTTGTTAAATATCGCCAAATGTAGAGGAGTTTTCAAATAGTCGGTCCGAATGTTCACGTCGGCTTGAAACTTGATCAGAAGCTTCAAGCACTCGATATGATTGTTAATCACAGCTAGATGAATTGCAGCCAGTTTATTTGATGTCTGGAGATCGACGAGGC
>MQRK01162662.1:0-16826 GCA_001938485.1 Girardia tigrina | reverse complement strand
AAAAAATAGCGCCATTTTTAAACATATTTTAAGATGATACATTTCGACAGTTTTACAGTCATTATTACATTATTGATTTTGATGTCTCAATTATCTGATCAATTATCCTATCATATACATAAGCAACTAAAAACTAAATATTCAATTTATTTTAATAATTCAGGGTAGGACCAAGATGGTGGATGAAATTTAAAACAGTTTTTAAATGGTCAATGGTTAAATATTCTCCAAAATGAGAAAAATTCATGAAAAATGAAGGATTATGCCATGGTTACGTGAAATTAATCGAAAACTCTTAGCATATTGGTTGAGGGTGTCGTTTGAACATTGATTTTTGTATAATAAAACATGTGATTTTTGTTTTCTTTTATGTTCTATTATATTGATTATTAACTCTAACACATGTATTAAAATCAAAGATTATTAAATTTTAAAATTCTGTAAAATCATTTTGAAATTATTGGAAGAGATTGTCGTGTGAAGAAACATTGTTAATAAGATCTCGAGATCAGGAAACCAAGGTTCTAACGGCGTTCTCAAACGTTTTGTACATATTTTTCGATAAATTTCATATAACAATTATATAATCACTCATTTTATATACATAAGCGACTAAAAACTAAATCTTCAATTTATTTTAATATTTCAGGATAGGATGGTGAATGAAATTTAAAACAGTTTTTAAATTATCAATGATTAAATATTCTCCAAAATAAGAAATGGGAACAATTTTACGTAGTCTGAACAAAATAAATTCTGACACTTCGGATTTATTTTAATTTAATCTTTTCTGATTTTTTTGCTGTAAAATGGAAACATTTGAAAACTATCTGCAAAGTAAATTCCAAAAATTCAATTCAAATGTAAGTTCAATGTTTGTTGACCTGCTATAAACATATGGCGAAATAAGTCCACATTCCGTGTCTCGGTTCACCGCTATCCTCTGCTATCACTACAAATGAAGAAATTTGTGAAGAAAAAATGGAACGCTTATGAGCAGAATCAACACATATCAACAAGAGATGATTTTGAAAGAGATGACTAACAAATGACGTTACGTGGTGCGTATAATATTGGTCAATCACTTGAAGAGTATATTTGAGTTACCCTTGAACTGGCAGTTCAGCAAAGAGAACTAAGGTAAACTGAGACGATGTCGATTAGAAAAAAACTTGTAGAGTCCGAGAGAAATAAAAAATCTCTATGATTGCAGAATAAAACATGGGTTTATTTTTATCCCGTTTCAATAAAGGAGAAGAACAATTCAAATGCTACGATCGATGAGGAGTACCATAGAACTGTCAATCTTACCACTCGAAAGACCATATTATCCATGATTTTTAACTGAAACAAGAAATGAAGTATACAGCAAGTAAATACTGATGGCACAAGCTTCGATCACACTCAACAACAATGAAAAACATTTTAACAACTTCGACAATGATAAACCTAGTGTTTTTTCTTTCATAGAGGTAAATTTTGAATTTTAATTAACTCTAAAAGACATGCGTACAACCATTCCAAATTCGCTCAATCGACCATTTGTTGAAAATAATTTAGATATGTAAGATCTATTAAAAAAATGGACTCATGTACTTTTTTAATAGTGCAAATGTTGGGTCCTATATTCTTAATTATGTAATTTTTTGAATTTTACCTGAAAACTCAAATATTTAAAAAAAATTCTGTTGCAATACTTGAAGAGTATACAGTGCGTTTCATAATATTAGAAACAGTAACCAAATATATTTGTACTTGCACATTCATTTATAAAATGCAAATTCATGTTATATTTAGCTATCCTTGAATTATTTATTTGAGGTTTTTGAACAATTCAGTTAACCTTTTACTTTCACTGATTTGTAACCTGCCTCTTTAACTCTTCTCTCAACTGTTGTCTTCTAACATTGGTTTCTGGTGCTAGCAAATGTTGCCTAAGCTTGAAACTGTGGATTATGGGTTCCGTTTTATTTTATGAGTTAAGCTTCATAAATGAGTAACATTTGTTTTGCGCTTACGGCCACATTTCCCAATTATTGGTGATGCCATACCATCCACATTTTGTAATTTCCCTATTCTGCTGACACTAGCAATCTAAACATCACAATTAGCAGCAATTTGTCTCACTGAATATGTTTGTTCATCGACAAGTGTTTTGAGCCGAGCAATTTTAGTTGGCCGTAAATTACACTTTTTCTCCATGTCTAAAGGAAAGGAAATGTATGTTAAATAATGAAAAAAAACTGAATTCAAGTATAGTAACATTCTAAAAGGGATAACGATTTTTAATATAATCATCTACGGCTTTTACTTGATTTATTTTTAATGAATAAAAATATAAGTTAAAACAAAATAATAAAAATGCACCGTAAGCTAATTTCTGAGCCAAGTAGTGTGAAATTGTAGCCAGTGGAGTACCTTTCTTTTCAATTTCAACATCTTTAAACAGACCGAAACTAAATGATAATTAATAATATATATACATATATTCAGTATAACTCTTCAAGACAAGAAAATTTAAATTTATCTTCGTTGAGTTTCTCAAAAACGGCGTTTTTCAAAGTTCCAGTAAAAATGTCAATATTCATTTCCATTTGCTTACAAAGAAATTGTTTCTGAATGATGAAATATTAATTATTAAAGTCATTCGAAAGGTACCCAAGTTATAGGAGGTCCATCAACATGTAAATTTGGATCTGGTTTTGGTGACAACAGCCCCATTTGTATTAAGGACCACATTGCATCGGTAAAACCTTTATACCTTAAAGTTCCTCTAATAAATGTATTTACATTATTCAAGCCATATTTTTTAACGTAAACTGTTGAATCTCTATTCGGGTATCCAAGCAAATTGAATCCTGGAAAAATTTGCATTTTCTTTCCTGATAGCATTAGGTCTCCACCAGCTCTTATTTCTTTTACCTGGAAACTCAAATATTTAAATAAAATTTCTGAATATAGTCGATAAATAATATTTAGATTTTATTGGGAAGAGAATGTTTCGGATTCATTTAATAAAAAATAACAATTAAAATTAAACTTATAGATAACAAGGTAAAATCTTCAATTAAAATTATATATATATATATAAGGGTGTCACTTAAAAAGATTTCGAAATATTTATTTCTCACCCTTCAAATCTGTCCTATTTGATAAAAAACGATCCTAGCAAATTATTATTTAAATATTTTAATATTTAAAGGTAGCCCAACGATCGCAAAAGTTAGCGCTTTGTTTCTGAAAACCATAAGAACATGTCTGCGTCATGAAGAGTGAATCTTTTCATGTTTCAAAATAATTTTTATTAAAATAAAATCAGATTAATAAATCGTAAAACAAGTAACGTATTTTTTTTAGTAACTTTTACATAATTTGTAAATCTTAAGTGTTTTGTTTTAGTTACTAATTTTAAATATTGTCTTAGTGATAATATTTTTTAAAAAAATAATAAATACATAAATGCTATAACGAATAATAAATTTTTAAAATTATGCGAACTAAACAAGTAAAGTATATTGTGGTTTTGTTGATATATTTATGCTTAGATGGTCTACTTACTTGGTTCAACAGTGACTGAACTAGTAGGAGCTAAGCTATCTTTAAATCGTCAAGTATTTGGATTTTTTCTTCATCTTCACCTGACTGAAAAGTTCTCTACTCGAAATGCTGCTAAACAGGTTATCATGGATGTTTTTCATTTTTGGAAAAGGCCAAGCTTCCAGTCAGACAAGTGCATCATTGTACTGAGACATTAGAATATCTGTTTAGTCAGTTGAAAGTTTTAAAGAAACATAAAAACCGTCAAACAGGACTGCACAAACAACAAGAGAATGAATTCATTTAAAATTTACAAAATGTTTTCGTATTCGCAATATACCAATCGACCTTTTGTCTTCTGGTCCTGAAAACTGGGAGTTACAGGATTCTTAGAACGTTGCTAAACGTCGTGTATCAGCTATTCAGGTGATAAATGATACAGCCGAAAGAAGTGTAGCACTCATTTAACAATGCAACAAGAGACTCACAAACGATGAAGAAGACTTACAATTTCTTCTCCAAGTTGTTGCAGACCACCGGCAGTTATATCCAACATCAAAAAAGACTGATTTACAATAGCAATAATTCATTTTATTAATTGTAGTTAAAAACGAACATTGCTTGTATTTTACGTTTGTTGTATACATGTTGCTAATTTGTATTTAATTTTTCATAACAATAAACAAAAGAAGAAGATCGATCGATTTTTAGTGTACTTGGACGACCTCTAAATATTATCTTATTTCAAAATAATTCGACACTGGATGCTTTTGAAGTAAAACAAACCACTTGATGAGGTCAGAGCGTTTTGAGAAAAAAACTTTTTTCCTAATAATTAATTGACACCCTAATATGTGTATATATAAATAATTTTGATGTTTGTGAATGCTAAATTTAATATTTGTGAAAAATAATTTTATTAAAGCTTTTTTTTAAAAAAATTGACTATTTTACATGTTTCTGAAATTCTTTCCCATCATCAGCAATTATATTTGCCAGTTATAAATTATAACTTATAATGTTACTTTTGTATAAAGGTAGTTTAAAATGGAACACGTATTTATTTATTTTACAATTAACAACAAACTTCCTTTTCTTTACAATCTCGTCACTAGGATGAATGGGGAATATCGAACTGAATTATACAAAAAAAGACAACAGATACAGGTCTCTATTCAACACTACAGAGCATTTGTGAAGAAAAATACATAGAGGGTATGATACAAGACATAGTTCACAGAGTTTGGAGTTTGTCTTACAGTTTTGAAACTGTAAATCATGGTTTGTATCTGGTTTAGTATTTATTTACCGTAGTTAAATATACTGTGGAATCACTTTGTCAAAGAAATCAGGATCGGGAATACTTTATTTGTTGCATTCCCTAACAAGGAGCGCAATTTTAATATTCGTTCTTGAAAGACTTGGATTACTAAAATTAGTTAATATTACATTTTGAGAGTATTCGACAAGCTAAGGTCTGTTAAAAATTATTTCTAAAACTTTTATTGACAATATCATTAAATATATCGCCGTTCCCTCTAGTGACAGCCCATGAGCAAACCTGACTTTTATGATATATCAAATTAAGCATGAAAAACTGTATGTTCATCATCTTTGACGCATATAGCACTTTTTAGAATAATTAAGGGTTCCTTCTAATTGTTCGTGGATTAACATACGTATAAGAAAGAATAATTTTTTGTTTCGTGTTGTGGTAGTTGAATCTAAATTTCTGAATGAATGAAATTCCTTTATTGGAAAATTTTGCATTTCTTTCTTTTTATTATTAAATCTTGTTTTTTCTTCGATTTAAATTTATATCCTTCGCTAGATAATTTATACTTTGAATTTTTTGTTTAAACTTGCACAAGAAAGTGATTTTGTGATTAGTTAATGTCCATTGTTTTTTTCTTTTATTATTTTAGTATGATTATGATGTCAACACTTTAGTAGCCACTGCCACAAATACGTGTCCCCGCCTGTTAAAACGTTAGTTGCCGGTACACATAAACGTACCCTAATGGTGTCAAGTGTCAGTAGTTGGTTTTTATTTATATTGTATCTTATTATGAATGAATTGTAAGTTTTTAAATCCGGAAAAAAGGTTTCAGTGCCTGACGAAAGTTTTTTGATTTATAAGAATCATGAAATCACTTTCTTGTGTAAGTATAAAACAAAAAATTAAAAGTATAAATTATCTAGCAAAGGATATACATTTTAACGGCCATGATAGTGTTATAAGATAAAAAAAACCTGTTTTATAAGTTTTCTTAGAAAAGACCACATCAAAAGTGTTCCTTATCTCAAACGATACACATATCTCAAACTGAGTTTCATATGGATGAAATTGATTCTCGGAACTCTAATTTGTTTTCAATTCGATAGATGATTTTATTCATATAGATGATTTTATTGAAGTTCAAAACTACGGTATTTTTGAATATCAATTTAGGTTTTAATGAAAAAAAATCTGTGATCACTGGACATACAAAAAACTAAGTGTTACATATAATCTAGAGACTAAAATAACGTATAAGAATGATTTACAGAATCTTCGAATTCGATCGCGATGCATTATGTGTCAGTGGCCCTCAACGGTACCGTGAGACGGACTCAGGTACTCGACTTTAGATTAAGTGAGACAATTGATATGGAGATATTTCGGTGTCTCTTTACTCATTTACACAGCCAAAGCTCTACAGAATCACGGTACGAAAGATCATGACTGGTCCTCTCTGACTATGAAATCGAAGCGTGCCCGTGCGAGAAAGTCAGTAGGTTCTGTATTGTCTATTTATGGTTTCTAACCGATACAGAGTCTATGATTCACTACCCTGTACACCAATGCTGGTACTGTAGTCTTTACGATACTCAGTTATCCGTCCAGTTGGCGGAGGCTTATTAATAGACTAAAATAAGCTGCATAAACATTGATGCATAGATGTTTTTTGTGAAATAAAATCGCATAATATTTGATAAGACTGTTTAATCACAAAATGATATGAATAAAATTATCTGTGATTTCTTCTTTCAATATAAAATTTCCGTAATATATAAATATAATTTATTCATTATTTAATATGTACTTTTCCATTTTCTATGTATTTTGCAGAATTGAGAGAGGCCATTAAAGCCGATTCCGGACTCCAGCTGAATTTATATCGAAGAGGATTGTCTGAAAATTCCGGAGCCGGTAAACCACCAGTATATGACTTATAAGAAACGACATTCAATCCACTATCTAACATATCGTCAAACACTTCTTTAGCCAGCATATGATCTATTCCTGGATCTAAACCAACCTCCATCAAAGTGGTAATGCCAGCATCCTCAATGCTATATTTAATCTAATAAAAGAAAGAAAATAATAAAAAATTACGAACGCTTTAGAATATTTCTCCAAATCTGGGGTACAATAACTTGCAGTTACCATGTTTCTTTGCAGTTTAATACATTTTTTTAGAATTGATTCATGTATTTTCCATGGTACCATACTCACAACTACTTCGGTAGACTTGATCAATTTTTCTAAACCTTCATCATCTTGCGTGACATCCAGTATTTCCGGATGAACATAATCAAATTTATCGGCAAGACTTAATAATTCGGCTTTTTCAGATCCAGCTTGAATTAGATTAATAATATATTTTAACAATTTCATTTTCGAATTACCCAGAGTAATTTGAATATTTTTCTCCTTACCAAGGTAAGATATTAATGGGGCAACAACATGACCTGATCCCAGAATCAAAACTTGCCTTTTTCCAGAGGCACTGGCCAGTTTCTGTAACTTGGCGGAACGTTTTGATTCCCTCAATTTATCTATATATTTGTATAATGGCGCTAATTCTCCATTAGTTGTAATTACAGCCTATAAAAGCGTCATAAAAGTTTATTAAGATAATTATATTCAATTTCATACATTTTTAACAACATTAGAAACTTTAAATTCTTCAAATGGAGTTTCTGCATTTGATTTAACCTAAAATAAAATAAGCTAACATTACAAAGATTGAAAGAGTTTACCATTTCGTAAATATAAGGTAATAATAGAGATCCAAAGAAATCTGTGGCCGATCTTGGAACCTGAGCAGGCATATTGTCAACCGAACAAACTAATACTCCTGGACCGAAAAATCTTAAATTAAAAGATTTATATTAGTAAAACTCATATGGATACAAAATACAAATTGTAAAAATCCGGGTTTTTCAATAAAAATACCAATTTAAAAAAAATGACTTAAAACGAATTATAATAATTATTATTAGTTAAAATGAAAAATTAACTCCTTATTATTAATGTAGAATACGTAAGAAGACACGAGTAGCAGTCTCTGAAGAAAACAAATAGAATAAGATGATGAATAATGCTTTTGCATCTTAATATTACGTTAATAATAAATATCATTTTCTTGCCATGTGGAATATAAAACTAAATTATATAGAGACAACATATACCCGTCTCAATATAACTCCAAAGAGTTTTAGTAATAAAAAGTATTAAAAGTATGATGAAAGACCTAGTTAACAGTTAATAATTTGTTTTCTTATTCCGAAATCTCAGATCACTGTCTGAATATTCCTAACGGACTCTTGATAGGTAATGTGTACATAAACAGATAAATAGAGTATAACACTAAGGTAGCATTCGACAAATTATGTACACATATACGGATTAAGAATGATTTAAATAAACAAACAATGATGAGCACAAACAAATAATTAAGTTATCATATTCTTAAGAGATTAGATCATTTAAAAAATAGTATTTATAAAATACGGGTAGTATCAAAGGGGTTTCAAGGACATCTAAAGTGCAATGCTTCCTTCAAATCGAGAACAGATTGCAAAACTCGTACACTGAAAACACAAAAACATGTTTGGTACAATAAAAAACTATTAAAATGGCGTGTTTTCTTTATTTTGTTTATAAATAAATTGCCATTAAATTTAAATGTTATTGAAATGAGAAGCCTTAATCAAATAGTGCACAAATATCAGAAATTATATTGTCAATTTGCGAAAAACATGGGTTTAGATTTTTTGCCTAAATGAAAATTTATTGCCAAAATTTATAATGAACACAAAAATACACGATCTATTTATGGATGAGAAGAAAAATGTTACAAAGATCAATAGAAGAAGAGTGACGAAGCAAGAAAATCATATGTGAAGAGTTGTTCAAAGTAAGATTACAGTTATTTAATATGGTCGGCATCGTTATTTTATAAAATAAAAAAATTAATTGTAATAGTCAATGTGCCACATAAGTGACTTGTAATCCGAAATTATTTCACAACTGACGATGCCGAATGGCGAAACATGTTTCGAACCATAAAAATTACCAAAATGGTGTGTTTTCTTTATTTTGTTTATAAATAAATTGCCATTAAATATAAATGTTACAATATATGAATACATTTAGTTCGAAACTTACTGTTCATAACTCATATTTTGTTCTGCGTCATACAAACAAAATGGCTTATCAATTGTTGTACATTCTTTAACAAATTCGATGGACCCCCCAGGATCAGCCGAGATATCACAAATAGCAATTAATCGATGCGGTAGTTTAGGGCAACCTGAATCAAAAGACTAATTACACATTTTATAAAATACTACTTAATCATCTCCAATTGTGCAAAGAATATAACATCAGTGAAAGGATTATTAGTTAGTTAACATAATTATAACTATGATAACGTACAACGAATTCAAATAAATAAAATAAGTGTATTATCCTGCAATAAATAAAGCACAGTCTTCTTCAGTAAATGGTTTGTGAATTTTGTGAATCCATCCATCAATATGTCGTCAAACATTTAAAATCATTTGATGTTTTATTAAAACTTTTATAAATACTATTTGGATCCATATATACAATCTCCAAACACCTCAGTGAAAAGATTCTAATGAAATGTCACAATTGCAAAACATTTTCATGTGTATTCGGGCATCTGAAATATACACTAAATTAAATAATCTTGCTTCTATAACATACAAGAGCTCTCCAAACTATTTAATCTTCCGAGACATTTTAATAAATTACTATTTTTAATGAACTTAGAAACGTCTTTAAAATATCTTACAAATTTGCAATTTCATTTATTCCAACATATATGCAACCCATCCAAAAAATGATCTTTAAGACATTTACTAAAATGTAAAAAAATTGTTTTTTCTTCAAGGAAAAGTAATCAGTAACAAATTTTTATACCTATACACTACAATTTTGCTGTAAGAATTTGATAGCTAACGTCATGCGGTACTCTGGTTAACTGTCCTTGACGAAACTGCACGTGACCAAACTGTCCATGACCTACCTGCCTGTGACGTAACATCACATGGGTGCCCTTGTGTGTATGTTACGTAATAGTGCTTAGTAATAAATAAAACTTCTAAAACATGTAATTTTGCATACACCATTCAAAGATCTAAAGTAAAAGTGATCAAGATGCTCACATATAATTGAAGCATTATTTTACAATTTTAAACACTAGAAAGTAACAGAAACAACATTCAAACAACAAATAGGATATATCTAATAGTGAATCTAAATTGCATATTCATCTAATATTGATTTAAATAAAAATGTTAATTCCATTAATTGTAAGACTAAAGATAATATTCAATCTAAAAACAATTACAAAATTTATCACATTCAAACGAAACATAATATGAGTGCTCTTTGACAATATTATCAATCCATTATATACTCATAAACATGATGGTCAATGCCGCCCAAAAATGCATCTTGTTCGATAAATTGCTTTTTTGAAGAGTTTTTACACTTCTTCAAAAACATCCATTAAAGGAAAAAATAATTTCCTTACAAACATTAGAATTTATGCCTTTTTACCTTTACATTTTCAATAGATTTATATCTAGAAGTAAAGTAAGTAATCTTTCGTATAATTTTTGACCGAATCAGATTTTACATATATAAAAAGGATAGGTGAACAATAATTGCTATAGTAGAGTTATGGGAAGAATTCTACCGCCTTGGCAATCGTTTCTTGCGTTATTTTGTTTTCCTATGCTTTCTTCTGTGACAATATTTTATTTTCTTCATACTCGACCTCCTTTCTTCTAGCCACAATCAAAGCCACTTTCTTTTGATATTCTTCTACCATCGCTATGGCAGCCTTCTCGTCATTTCCAGACTAATTTTCTTGTCAATAATTTCTTTCTTTGCTTGAAGCAGTTGTCGACGTTTTTTGCAGTATTCCATTTCCTCTTCAATCTAAAAGTATGAAATAATTATATTACTAGGAGGATTTCAAGTTTATAAATGAGATGAAGCAAAGATCAAAGCGTCGAGAAAGACATCAAACATGAATTGCACTGCAATAAAACTGTGATAAAGATATGAGATATCTGCATTCCAGTGTAGTCCAAAATGTTTCTTTTAAATTCTTCGTATAAGGAATTTTCAAATACTATAAAAGGTGTAGTGTATGTCAAAAAGATGAATTGACTCAATTTCCGATTAAACTATGAAGTGAGTGTAGACTCTACACTGTAGAGCAGTTGTGGGCAAAAGGTCGATCGCGAGCTGTTTGATAGTAGATCGCAGACGTTTTTTTAGATAAATTTTAAATATTTAACAATAGATTTATCTGAGTAAAAAGAATCGTAAAAATAACATGGAACTACACAAATTTTCATTAAGATTTTAAATTAAGACTTAAAATTCAACGTTTAAAATTAAAATATATTTAAAGTTTAAATTAATGGTAATTAAAATGATACTGGATTTTGTTTGAATATTCAAAAATTTGGTGTTGATTCATGTATTAAAATTAACCGCACAGCATCTTATACTTCGAAAGTCTTCGAGACAATCTAAGTTAGTCACTGAAGCATTCTATGTGATCTGTGTTTTGGGAAAACATACAAATTATTTTCGTAATGTTTTAGTTTTCGTGATGGAAGCTTTCTTTGAGAGCAGTGAAAAAATATTTAACAACTTTTAAAATAAAAACAAAATTCTTAATTCAATTAAAGATTTGAAACTTTCTCACCGAACTATAACTCGACGTAATGAAGATATGAGTGGTAATGTAACTCAACAATTGGAAGATCATATACAAAACTGCAGCATCTTTTCATTACAGTTTGACGAATCAACTGATGACATTGATACTGTACGATTAATTATGTCTATAAGAATGATATTCTCCGATATTTCGACAAAAGAGGAATTTTTACCAATTCTTCCGATGAAAAAGGTACGACGTGAGAAGACATTTTTCAAACATTTATTACATTTACATTATAATAAAATTAATAAACATAATCTGTTTTGTTTTCTCATTTCTGAAAGAGTCGATCGCAGTTAAATATTAAAAATTTTAGTCGATCGTACAAAGTTTAAGTGTGCCCACCCCTGCTGTAGAGGATAATAATTCGAAATTACTGCAACCAAATAATTACGAATTTACCATATACGAATAATGAAGTTTAAAAAAACGAAACATATTTAGACACAGTTAAATTGTTCTGTCGTAAAAGCACAACAATTTGTTACATTTAGTTGTATGGATAAATGGCAGAGGAATTCGACTGAGTCAAAATACCCGGATCTATGGTATTTATCTCTCAATGAAAATAGGTTATCACAAAAATGTAGAAAACAAAAATAAAACGTAAAAACAGGTTTGGCAATACTGAGATTCATTTACTCTAGAAGTCAAACATAACTGTTACATATGTATAACATAAATTAACGGAAGGCACGATACACACAGTCAGTATATCAGACATTATTTATTTATGAATAAGACAAGCGTCAAAAACAAATCAGTCACTTTTAAAAAGATTAACTGATGCGTTTCTGTACGAGTTTTTAAAAAAGAAAAACAATGCGGAGGTTATAAATGGTATAAGTTAGCATAAAAAAATATGGAAGTCTTTAGTTTTTCCATTCTCGTTAAGGAGAAAACATGACCAAACATTAATCATTTATACGGTGAAAAAATATCCCGTTACAACCCATCTTACCGCATTTCACGCATGGTCTAGTAACAATGGTGCGGCGTGACCCGTGAGTTATATGCGTGCATATACGGTAGTTAACAAAAATTGCAAATTTTATTGTTATTATTACAGAAAAACTTATAAAACATTATACATTATGTTAATTGGTGTAAAGAGCGGCATATTAAAATATTTCGGGTTGAATAATAAAACAGCAATTGTTAGATGATATTTGTGAATGACAGCTGATAAAGGGCAAACAATGTATGTCTGAAGACTTATCTCAACAGGTTGAAAACTGAAGTACAAACACCTAACTAAAGCAAGAGATTCCTCAAACTATTCATGATTATATGAAACGTGTTTCTTAAAAGACAAATGAAATTCCCAAACAAATATACGCACCAACGATTCCTTATGTAAAACACAAGTCAACTTAACGTATTCCAAATTACTTCAACAATATAGAAAGACATTGATATATACGCTACCAGGAAGTTTTACGGAATTTGCTTTAATTACTTTTCTTGTAAAGGTTATACATTCAAAAATAACTTTCGATCATGATAAGTATTTTAAATTATTTTACGATGTAGGTTTCACAGAACACGACTTTTTATAAAAGATATGTAAAAAAATAAAAAAGCCAAAGTAACAATATAAAGTAGATTGGACAATATCTCCTAAGATGCGATTGGAAAGAGATTCTTAATAAATGAGATCAGGTAATGGCGTAATTTTCTCCAGTTTCAACAAGGACTATAAGAAATGTACACCTTAAATTTGGACCACAGAAAACACCATTTGTTCAAGAAGTAACTCTTAAAAGTAAATTACATTCATCAGAGAAAGTCTTGAGTTGATGAATTTGTAAATTTACAAATTTGAAAGAACGTTATTTTAAAGATGAAGCTTGTATTTAGTTTTCTACAGCCAGAAGCTGATATTTAAGAAGAACATCTGATGATAAAATAAAATCAGTACATCTCCATTAAACTGCCAAACATCCTTTGAAACTGACGCTTAGGGGTGTTTTTACGAAAAGGTTCAAATATACTTCACAGTTGAGAAAACACTATTTATTCAACTGAGTATTGTAATATTATTAGACGACAAAGAATGATGTCACAGGCAGCATAATGGTTTGAAAAAGATTTACTTTAGCATTTCCAACTAGACGATGACCCTTATCCTGTGTCACGGTTTTAAAAAGTTTTTTTGGAAATCGGGTATTTTTCCGAAGAAATGATGAAGCTCATCTTGAGGATTTGTAGTACCTACTAAAGAATGAATTCACTAAGTAAATACCTTACACCAAGTAATAATTGATTGGTACTATATTGAAGGAGTCATTATGAATCATTCAAGTCTTCAAAAATTCGAGTAAGATACTAGCTACTGTTATAATACAATTAAAGAGGCGGAAAAAGACAAATCCAAATGTTTAATGGAAGTTTACAGAAAGTGAGAGTACAAATGGCAACGAGGGAAGTAGACATGCGATTACCAAACTTGCACATAAAAAGGATATTTAGATAAAAATACGAAACAATGGATCGCATAGGAGAATAAAATTCAGTATAAGTTCCTATCCCTTTTGTTATTCAATTGAATTTTACGAAAAATAAATAGTAAATTGATATTTTCATCAAACATTCAATATAACTTAATGTAAACAAGAAACGTTAATGATGCAGTCATACAAATATTTGTCAAACAAGCGTTAATGTCAAACGAAAACTGAATTAACCTGACCTGGAATCTCTTCAATTTGATTTAACGTTTTCAACTTTGTCTGACTTTTATTATCTATTACAATTCAGGAAATTTAGAACTTTTTATTGATTATTTTTTATCGTAACGAAAGCGATTAAATTTTACCTTCAACTGACGGGAACCATGGAGTCTTTAAAGGTTGGAGCAAATGTTTAGCATCGGGAATCGTAATAAGTCGCGGCGCATTCGGTGCCCAATATATCCCGTTAATTATCACCGAGGCGTAAGGAGCGATCTGAATAACAGTTACTGATAAATAAATCTTGATAAACATTTTTAATATAACATTAATTTTAACTTAATTTAATCTTTACATTATTAATTTATTAAAATTAATTATATATTAGTTGGTATTACAAGTAACAATAATAGACGCTAAATGAATTTAATTATGACTTATTTGAAAAGGTTAAAAACCAATGAACAAGTTTAATCTAGAAGAATTACACTAGCCTGTAATTCCATGTATTCTTGAACATTAATATTAAGTTGTTCCATGTCATAAAGGATTTGTCTTCCAAATGCATGCCGCAGAAGTTGCAACATCACCCTTCCTAGTAAATATCTCTTGTCATAGATGGCTTGAATTGAATTTAAACCCTCAGCTCTCATACTAATTAAAATGGCGTGATAACAACTTGATTGTTGTTATATTCCTCAAAAAAGATGAAATTCTTATGAATGTATGATGATGCGCTTTGCCGTGTAACTAATGGATATTCGTGCTGTAAAATGTTGTGAGTCCTATGCTTCCTCTATTTTTAACTATATTTTAAACAAAAGTAATGCAACCATTGGAATCAATGATTTCACCTTTATCAGTAACATCAATGGAAAATTTTTTAACATTATGAGTAGTTAGTTCATTTTCATTTCGCTGATAAATTGAGATATTCAGTTGTTGAAGTTATTTAACAGCATAATTTTTTGATATTTGGTTTTTTTTAATGTGTTTTAGTTACTTATGTTTTAATAATTTAATTAAATACATAATGTGCATATTTATTTATTTTTAATTATTCTATTTGATTTTAGCCGATTAATACAGTCAATGTAATAATGTTGTTAAATATTCGAAATTAAATTTGTTTAAATACGTGATAAAAAGCTTGAAGACAAAATTTGATTTTTTGTGTTGTACTTAAATAAACTTTGTTGTTGTTTAGTGGTGTTCTATTTCTGGTGAAACTACAAGCTATCGCGTGATGAAGACATTATTGAAGATGATCAAGATATTCAAAGACGACGTTGATGTGCATAGATGGTTCGAAAGAGCGAAGATCATTGCAGAGAAGACTGGCGAAAATTTGGTCGATGAATTCCCTATTTTATTCGACGGGTTAGCATTTAGAGTGTGGCAAAATTTACCCAAAGAAATGATATTGAGAAGGCCGAGGCTGCCGTGGTAAAAGTCTTTGAGAAGGATGATGTCGATTCCTTTTTAGAGTTGCGGTCGGGAACGTTACAGAAAGATGAAACAGTGGAAGATTTAGCGGAAGATATTAGACGATTATGCAGATTATCGCAGTTTCCGATTAATGAACAAATATTTAAATGTTTTTTCTTAAGATGTTTACCTGATGATGTGCGAGTTAAATTGAAAACATTAATAGAATTGGACGAGATATCGCAAAGTAAGTTAGTGGAAAAGGCCAAGATCATGATTAACGGGATGAGAAGCGAAGTTTCTGTATGTGCGAGTTATAGAGCTTTATCAGGGCGCGATGGAATTCACTCGTGGCGGGGTGAATCTTATAAAATGTAGCCAATGACGAACTCTATCAGGCGGATGAGAGGCACCAAAAACTCTATGCTGAAGTGTTTTTCGTGTGGGAAGCCCGGTCATATAGCCAAGGAGTGTATATCAAGTAATATAATTAAATGCTTTAGCTGCGGAGAAGGAGACCACAAGGAGAACGAATGTAAGAAGAAGAATCATTTAAACTTAAACCAAGAATAGTTGGCACCGCCTATTCTTGTATGTAAAGAAAGGTACCTATGCGGAAGATGGTGAAATTGAACGGTTAGTGGGTTACTGCTCTTATTGATAATGGGAGTGATGTGAGTATTATAAGATATGAGTTAGGTAGAGAAAAGATGCTTGAGTCTAATGTGTGTGTGTGTTAAGGCAGTCGAAGGAAATGAAGTAGCTGTGCTTGGAGAGTGTGAGATAGAGATTGAGTTAGAGTCTAATATGATATTGAGATTAAAGTGTTTTTAGTTATGAGAGAGTTAGTTAAAGATGTAGATGTTATTATTGGCATGGATGGATCAATGCAAGGAGGAGGTATTAAAATTGATAGTAAAGGTTGTGTTTTGTGGAGTAAAGAGGTGTGTCATAGCGGTGCAACATAGTCGAATAGTGAGAGAAATAATATTGATTCATATTGGAGTAAATAGTTGTATCAAAGCGGTGTAAAACAGACAAATATAGAAATAAATAATATTGATTTTAATGCGAAATTTACTGGAAGGAAGTGGGAAGTAAAGTGGAAATGGAAAGATATAACACCTCAGTTGTCAAATAAAGTTGC
>MQRK01162650.1:0-11169 GCA_001938485.1 Girardia tigrina | reverse complement strand
ACAGACAGACAGACAAGAAACCAAGCTAAGAAAAACGTGGTAAAAACAATATTCAATTTCTAAATACCAATAATTAAAAATACTATTAAACAAAATTAATGAAAAAGATTAAATTATATATTTCGGGATGATAATTCCAATTAATTTGGTCCCCTTGTTAATTTCTATCGCAGGTGTGGCTCCGTATCAAAAAGCCTGTTTTTTTAGTTTTCAAGTAAGCCCATATATGAAGTGTATTTCGGAAGTTATAGTCAAAGCGTACAATACAAGGTTGTCCAAAATGGTTGTATTAACTAATACATCATATCAAAATAAATACAGATAATATATATTATATACTACCTCTGTCCGAAAATATGGTATATATTTAACAAATTTATCGATTTATTTAAATAAAACAAATTCATCTGGGAATCTTACACGAATTCCCTTCTTTTGTTAACATGATGGCTTCTATACAAGATTGCAATGTCAGAAATGCATTGTCGAGTGTTTCCATATATAAATCAGTAAATGCATTTTGCGCACATTCAATTGATTTATCGATTGTACTTGGTGATGCTGCGTGTTGAAACGATTGAATTGAATTGAAAAACCAAGGTTTAATACATTGAAATCTGCACTATTTGGAGGTTGTGATGTAAGTTGGATTGACCAACAATGTTTTGAACCTTCTCTTAAAGTGTCATCGTCATACAAAAAGAGTGAGATTTTGCAGTTATCAGCTGCACATTAATTGTTTTATGTTTCTCACTTTCTGGAAATTTCGATTTTATTACCGAAATAACTTTTTCCATGATCATTTTCTTGCATTCTTTTGCTGTAACTATCTCGATACTTTTTGTGATTTGTGTTCCCTTTGCTCTATTTCTTTAAATTCTTTTTGGCTGGTTCTTGACAAACAAAATGTCATATACGAAATTTTCCATTGAATTATTTTTTGTATATTTAATTAACTTTGACATTTGTCCAATATTGTAACTCCATATATTGAATTATTTTCCAACTAACATTTATTTGTATTTAAAATAAAAAAAACCTACATATTAACTACTTTCAATAATCCTCTATTTTTAAAGAAATGTTTACAATATTTTCGGACAGAGGTAGTATTTAAAATAAAATTATTCTTTGTGAAATCAATTTTATTATTTGGAAAATATGTATCATATTCGAATGAAATTATTTTTATTACAATTGTAAATTAATTAACTTAAAAATCCTCAATTATCTTATAGAAAAAATGCGGCCTCATTATTGAAAAAATATTTGGAATTTCAATTTTGGGAAAATAGTTCAATGAGATTAATACTATTCAATGGATTACACTTATCTTCTACATTTTAATATCTTCAAATCCCAACAAAAATTACTCCCGTGTTCTCCCTATTACAAGCAACCAAAAACATATTATTGTAAAAAAAATCAAAGTAATAAAAAAATCCGCTTTTTTACTCAATTACACACATGAATTTTTAAAATGTTTTTGAAGTGGTGGAACATTTTGAAAAAAAAGTAATAATAACTAATTCTTTTTAAAAGATCGTATTTATTTTATAAAAACATACATTACTCTTCGTAAAAAAATGTTTAAATATTGTTGTTTTTTCAAATGAAAAACATGATTCACCCAGTCCCGAGAAACAACTATACTATTTCGTTTAAACTTAAAATTCTTGAAGAACTTCATTCTTCTAACCAATCTATAGCTGCCTTTTGTCATGGAAAAATGATTGATTTACAAATGGTAAAACTTTGGAGGCCGATGAAATTAAATTTAGAGATTCAGCAATCCAAGGACGAACATCTAGATTCGAGGGTGGAGGGAGAAAAGTCCTTCTTATGTTTGAAGATATATTGTTTTAGTGAATCGAACATTGAAGGGACTAATTTTTAAATGAATAGACATTGAAAAATGGTAGATTTAGTAAAAACAGATGATTCAATCAATTTAAAGGCATCAGAACATTAGTTGAGTATTTTTTTAGAGATATGGACAAAGAGATATTAGAAAAGATATAAGAAAAGCCACAACCTTATTTAAACTATGCAATGAAATGGTTGTAAATCGAGCAATAAGCTACAAAGCTTTCATAGAACATTTTGATGTAAGTGAATATCCACCGGAATATTACATTTAAATGGACGAAACTGCAGTCTTACAGTACAAAAACTCTCGTTTCGGTTTACCAAATAACATAAGGCTGTTTGCTGCTTAGGAATCCTTATATGTGTTCCATACCTAATTGGCAATCTAAATTTTCAATCTACGATTTTTCAATAAGGAAAAATCAATTTCTATTTCGAAATATTTCTGTTGAATTTCTTTTGTCATAAATTTTATTTTTCTTTCATTAAAATATTTGTATTGATTTTTTATAACGAAATGCCATAATTAATTTTATTTTAGAAATTGTTTGTTTTAATGAGACTATATAAATATTTGAAAAACAATTCGAACTCAAATTTAATTAAATTCATTTTTTTTAAAATAATTTTGTTAAGGACTTTTTAAGAAATTGATTATTGTACATATTTCAGAACCAGCAATTTTTGTCATGTGTAAGGTGATAAAATGTTAATTAACGGGAAAATTTATTATTGGGTTCGTGATTAAAATCCAAAGTCATTATTCGCAAACTTTATTTCTATTACAACTTTCATTATTCAAACAAATTTATGAGGAATAATATTTCAGTTACATCAACCAGATTTTAAAATTCTAAATATAAATAATACTCTCTCCGTCCGGAAATATGGTAAACATTTGTATACCGAAATGTATACTAAAACGTATACCATATTTCCGGACGGAGAGAGTATTATTTATTAATTTTTACAATGTTTATTAATTGAAATATAATTTTAGATCTTTAAAATTATTTTAATGGACATCTCCTGTAAAAATTCAATTCATAAATATTTTTTCTTTAATTTTAAAACATTCAATTATAAATTATTTTTTAATTAGAATTTCCGTGGACAATTAACTTCGATAAGACATTATGATTTTTATTTTAGAACTTGATTTTAAAACAATCAATAAATTATTTTTTTAATAAAACTTTTCCGTTGACAATTAAAAGTAATAAACATTATGATTTTTATTTTAAAAGTGTTACAAGATACAACAAAATCTTCTTTACAATATTCTTTTACTCCGAAATAGTTATTTTAATTTTGAATTTTTTTAAACCTAATTTTTTATAAAAAAAGTTGCTTCAATTGAATTAGTAAAATGTTATTTATAAACTTTTTTTTTAAAATTTATTTTATTTTAATTAGTATGACATTATTTTAATTTATCTCAAATATAAATATGATTTTTAATTTAAAAATATAAAAAATTTACAGTTCACCAAAAAGAACCCGTAACATTTATCACTAAATATTAATATGTTTTAGGATTTTATTGAATGTAATTTGCAAATGGGGTTCCCTATTAGCACCATTGGTGGCATCCATTTTTATGAAGTCTTGTGGGGATGGAATCGGTACATACTCTTGTGAAAAACCTGTGATGAACAAGAGATAAGTAGATACCATCTTTCGTGTTTTTAAAAATGATTCCTGATAGAATCACACTCAACATTCTTAAATGGCTTTCATTAGAATCACTACAGAATCGCTTACTCCACAGAGTTTGGAATTTGTCTTCCGATTTTGACACCGCAAATTATGGTTTTAATAATCTTAAAGGATGCTTGAAGGATAACATGTACACAAACAATCATATTGATTAAAACATTAAAGGTACATCTGAAAAATTATGTATACAAACACGGGTTAAGAAAGAACAAAAAGAATCAAACATTGAGTACACAAACAAATAATCAAAATACCAGGATACCAAAATCTGAAGTATTTAAAGTATTTAAGACGATTATTTGGAGAAATATAGGTAGATACAAAGTTGTTTCAATGACATCCAAAGTTCAAAACTTCCTCTTGAATAAATCGAAAACGATTTTTACATACACAATATGGTTTATAAATCTGATTATTAGGAACGTAAAAAACTCGGCATTGAAAAGACAAATCTTCATTTCAACACACGGATTAGTGGGTATTCACAATCGAGTCGATCGAGTAAGGTTCTCGATCATTGGTTACATTATAAAAATATAATCTTTTATGTTTCAAAGGAGGAGTTTTCTGTTTTATAGATGTGCTTTGAATGGCAGTTATGTGAATCATTATTGATAAGATACTACAACTCATTATTTAATATTCAAAATAGGCAAAGTAAGACAGTCTCAATTTTTAACATTTTTAACTTAAGTAAATAAAAAACTCCAATAAAATTTATTCAATAAAATTTTAAAAAAATTAATATTTACTTATAAAATCTCCCATTAATTATAATCAATGATGAGGGAAATTTAAATTCTAAAACATGTACAATAATCGATTTCTTAAAAAAGCTTTATCGAAATTTTTTTTGAAAAATATCAAATTAGCGTTCGCAAAACTCAATAATATATATCTATATTCTTTACCAACATAAAATATCAATGTCAATATATATATATATACAACATTGTTTTTAATTATTCATAATTGACGTATCGGATTTATTAACATTGTTTTACAACATTGGCCCACGACACTGCATATAATGTGCACTTATTTGTCTTCGAAAATCCCTTTTTGTTTCTTTTAAAATTGAAAATATAAAATCAATATTAATGTTTATTTTTAATTCTTTGGTCCGAGTAAGCTTAAATTGAAAAACAATAACTGACATAAACAAATATATACATATACACACACATATATATATATATATGTATATATATTATGGAATCTTGAGAAGGCTAATTTCATATATTCGAAAAATAATTTTTTAAAGCTTATTTAAAAAAATGATTATTGAACATGTTTTTAATTTTATAATTTTACTCCATGAAAAGTAACATTCAAATATTTTACAAAATATTTGATAATTAATAATTTTTTAAAATTTATTAAAATTATTAAATTCTTTTATAATTAAATTAAAATTACTGATGATGAAGTACGAAAATTTGATATACAGATTTATATATTATTTTAGAAAAATCTATTTTAATTTTTATTTAAAAAAATAATTTAACATGTTCAATATGTTTAAGTTAAGTTAGTAAATACAAAATAAAAATTATGATATTTTTTTATTTTTCTTTTATATTTCTTCAACTTAAAAAATAAAAATTACATAATTTTATGGTCAAAACGAAATATAATAATAAAAATAGGAAAATATTCAAAGCATTACAAGAAAAAAATTAAAGATTTTAGAAGAAAGTGAAATATATTTACTTCTTCTGGTATCCTTCAAGTATGTTATTGTTTGAAAAATTTCTCAAATAATGTACACTTTTGTCCAAGAATATTATAATACATAATTATTATAATTTTAAAACTGAGAACTATTTTTTAACTGAAGACATTTTTTACAAATGTAATTAACTTCACAATTTATTTCTTCAACATTCAATTGCATAAGATAAATAATCAAAGTTGTTTTAATAAATAATTTAAAGATAAATCCCTCTTACATCATTAAAATTAATTACATCTTTTTAAAAAAATTAAATAAAATACAAAATTAAAAATTAAAATAAATATTTAAAATATTATATTATTTTCCGATAAAAAATAAAATTAGATTTTTAATAATCAAATAAATAGAAACATTTTTATTTATCATTTACGTTACACGTGAACAAGTTTGACCATTGCGGTATTCTTCATAAAACATCAGAAACAATTCCTAAACATCCACAAGGATTTTTGCAATAAAAGTTGTCTTTCATCTTTTTTGTATGAGTGTTTCAGTTTAAAATGTGGCGAAAAATAAACGATAAATGAACAAAATAGAGATAAATCCAATATAAATCTAAATCGTGAAAAACGTTCAATAAACTCTCTCGTTTGGAATAATAAAAGCTATAGATTTTAGGAAGGAGGGCGTTACAAGGAGTACCAAAGCATAAGTCAAGGGTTTTATATTTTAATTTATTTTATTTTGAAACAAAGGATATCATACTTTTTAAATTTTTAATTTTACGTGTTATTAATAAATAAATTATTTTATATAAATTAAAAACATTTCAATATTAATCTCACACAGACTTGGGATTTTCCAAATGAAAGCACGACAAGTTTGGATATGTCGTAATGTACCATTTATTTTATTAAAAATATAAATAATTTTATTAGTAAAACATGTTTTGTCAAATTTATGGTTAAAACTGCCCTTAAAAAACAACAATTAAGGTCGATGATTTATTTGTATTAGGAAGAGCTCGCATTTGCTTCTGGACATATTTAGACAAAAAGGCCTCATAATTGGATGTAAGAATAAATTTTGTCTTTGTATCAAGACACTTACAACAAGTTGTAAAAGCTAAAAGGGTTTTTAAGGTCCATATTCTTGTTTGATTATGATGGAAATTTTAAAATAAGTATAAAACCTGATGAAAGAATTGTATCTTTGAACACTTATTCCAATAAGTTTAAAATAATTAAAAGATTGTCAAACAAAACTTATCATTAAATTATTTAAATTATTATTCTTAATTATTAAAAAAATATTTTGAAATTATTTTCTAAATATTAATTTCTTATTGAATAAGAAAAAAATATTTTAGTAATTAACAATAAAATCGTTCAACATATTTGATTATATTATTTTATATTTGAGAATTAAATTTTTAAAAATTATTTCCTTATTTTTTCAATTTTGGACAATATATAAATAATTTTATAATTTTTTAGTTAAGTATTATGAATTTAATTAAAATAAATTAAATTCAAAGAAATATTGGAAGACATATGGAACAACTTTTAAAGAGAATTGACTGACCACCTCTTAAAATGAATATAAAATGTGTCAATGTTTTGTTATTAATACACCGTTCTTACAAAAATATCCAACTACACGTTATTAGTATAAAATATAGTACAAGTCTAATTTTTTGAATATAACAGACTCCATAAAAAATCAATAAAAAATCAAATAATTATTATTTCCCGGGTTTCCTCATTAAAATATAGGTTTTCTAAAATAACGTATACTGCATGGAGGTTATGAACTAACTGAAACTCAGTGTGGCATCGAAACAGGCTGCCATTTAGATGGAGAGCCGTCTTAACTGGACATTCCAAAATTATTATAGAAGGCACAATACTTTCAATCAAAACGAGAGGAAATGTTTTTATCTGGCCAGAAGTTGCTGTTCTCCCAATTTTTTCACCAGAGGGGAGCGTAACTTAAAGGGGTTATGGAAGAGAAACATAAATACTTCTCTCACCTAAATCATTTCTCTATACTCCACACATTTAGTCTCCAAATGAACAAGAAGGAGATGTCTGTATGAAATGGGTTACTATGAAAGAGCTGGCAAGAAGAAACAGGAGATGGGAATTATTAAGTGCAAAGAGCAAAACAGTGGACATCGTTTGGTTTAATGACCACTGTTAGTATGAACACTGTATGTTTGCTATGACCACTGCTTTTATGTCCCGAATGAGTCGGTAGCTCGGAGTAAGTCAACATTTTAAAGAAAATATTGTATAAAATTTGTATGTGCGCGTGACGCATAAATAGAAAAATGTTTCTTGATTTTTTTTGTCAAGAAAATGATAATAAATGAAACATATTTTATCTTCCTGATTTATCACTCATTATAACGAGCTTCTCAACTGAACATCTTGCAGTCACGACCTCAGTCATATCAAGATTTTTTGTGTTATCTTAAGAAGCGCAAATTTATGAAAAAAATTTCGATTTTCTAATATAAATTGTTGAAAGTAAATAAAATAATTTAAAATAATTTAAAATAATTTAAATAATTTAATATAATTTATAAATCTTGAACTCTTGTATAGAAATCCGCTAAAATGTCTATAACAATCTTGTGGAATCTCTGTCAGGTCGACGTTTTGCTGTTGTAAGTTGTAATGATGATCAAAATAAATGTTGATAACAATTTTAAATAATAATTTTATCTTTTCTTATTGTTATATTTATAAAAAGTTAACTATTTTTAAAAACCTTTTTAAACATAATTTTACAACAATTAAAAAACTCTTAAGATTCAAAGTCAAGACTTTTTGAAATGCTTGAATCTATCAATATCAGCAAGTTCGTCTATTTCGTTACTGCACCATTTTTTGTTTTTAGATTGTTGAAGTTGTGGCTATGAAGAAAGGTGCCATGAAATGGAATAGGTGATAGTCTGATGGAGCAAGGTTCACACTAAAATCATGGTGTGGAAGAAGTTAAATGGCATTTTTATCGTTTTTTGGTTTGAATGGCGGTGTATTGTTTTGCGTTGTCTTGCAACAGAAAAAAAACACTTTTGGTTGATCAAAGCAAGATATCTTATAGTCGATAGTATGACCATTACATCTTCCAAATTTTACAAAAACTTTTATAAAAACTCGTTTATTTCAATGGATTGTATGTAGCAATTACGAAATATTTAAATGGTTACGAGAAACGTCTTATACGGATTCATTAGGAGCATCTATTGATGAAAATGGAAGTAGTTAAGTACTTCATTAAACTGGTTTTGAACCTCAATATTGATAAACGTAGAGAAGGAATTTTGTGTTGTTAAAAATCAGAAAGAATGATATTCTTAGATATGATTCTCTTACAGTTTCTGTAATGTAGAAAATACCTTATGGATTCTTGTTGATGGCGAAGGTTATGATAATGCCTGTAATTACAAAGCCCCCAAAAGAATGCAACTATAAACTACTTACATAAAGACGCTATAAAAACCGATGTAGAAGAGAAGCTTATAAAAATGATACAACAGTTACTGTATAATTATGGATGTAATCCTTACAATACGGAAAAAAATAACTTTTAATATGATATCTTTGCTCTACAAAAAAGCAAGAATACATGTATTGACAAAAACAAACTTGAATGAATCAAAACTTTTGGTTATGGCGATGATCAGTGCATATATGTCAATTTCCAACCAGACCAAAATCTCCAGAGATGGTTGGAAATTGTTTCGAATTTTTCCATTTCTTCTCTTACAAACTTGAAAAATTTACACAGAGGAAAAAGTGACACAAGATTTGTACGATACAACTGATAAAACGGACTTGATTAACTTTTCAGGAAGAGATAAGATGTTGTCCAGGAAATCATGAAAGTTCGACTCCCATCTATCAGCGTTCGCCATTCGAGAGTTTTTTGAGGTCTGAACTATAATGTTTAGGAAAAGGTTCAGTAGTTCATGGAGCAGAAGACGAATTTTAGTAACAAAGTTCAATAATATTTAAACCCATTTACCAAAAAGCATAAAGACAAACAAGTTCATATAAATTAATTAATGGAAATAATGATAATAAATTTTAAAATAAAATGCTATTATAATAAGAAACATTGAAAGAAATTCTTTATCAAACAGGAATGAAATGATCTCAATTGAGAAGATAAGCTTATGTTTGACAAAAGAGACTTTAATCGACTTTTGTTTAGACAAAAAGACATTTTCGTATCAATAATCATTCTGTTCTACTTTAAATAAGACGGTAAACTCAAAAAGAACTAAACAATATAGAGAACCTTTTTGTTTAGAAATATTTTTTATTTAATCATTACATAAAATATCATTAATTAATTGAAAGAAATAAAATTTCAAAACCGATAAAATATTCAAAAGAAAAATAAATAAATAAAATGGAAAAAAAATTATTTATTTATTTTTTTGTTTTTGATTATCAGGTTGCCAAGTATGAAACTTGTATACATGATTACAATAAATTCAAATAGTTATAATTTGACAATGACTTAACATTTTTTGCTCAGTTTTTTTGTTTGATTGATACAAATCTTGGCTACTGAATACACAAATAAAAATTATTTTAAATTATTGAAAAATCAGTATGAAGTACGAGTTACTACTTGGAACTTCAGCATCAGAAACCCTTCGAAACAGCAATAGCGTATTTGGATACTATGCAGCAGACAGTCTGAAATTGGTTCAGTTAATTCATGAAAGGTAATTGTAACCTCAGAAATGAGTGTTGGGGTCATCCAGGAATACAAATAGACAATAAAGAAATTAATATAACCGTTGAGTCGGATCCATTACAAAGTGCTCATAATTTATCGCTAGCATTTGCTTTTATAAAGTAAATGATATTCAATAACTTGGTTCACATTGGTAAAGTGAAAAAGTGTGATAAGTGGATTCAACATTAGTTGAATGAAAAGCAGAAACAAAAGCGTTTTGATGCTTTGCTTGATTAGACTTTCTCGTTATAAATATAATCACTTTTAGAATCGAATCGTCGCTTGTGATGAAAAGTGTAGCCAATGTGATGATCGAAGATGTTCAGCAAGCTGAGTGACTTGGTTATCTACCGTAATGTATTATGACTTCATGAAAACTGGTTGGTCGATTACAGTAGATGTTTACTGCAATCAATTGGGAGTTATAATGCGGAAACTCAAAGAAAACAACCGCGTTTGATAAAAAACAAGTTGACTCTTATCTTACTCCAAGACAATGCAAAACCACATACTGACTTATGTACGCAAAGAAAATACAGGAACTTGAGTTGGAATTTCTGCATCATCCTCCATACTCACCAGATCTAGTCCAAACTGACTATCATTTCTTCCATAATTTGAATAACTTTTTGATAGGAAAAAAATCAATTCCGAAGATGCCATAAAAATGTCACTTCCAAGAATTAATAGATCGTCACCCCCTCAATAAACTGCCACTGAAATGGGAAAGCTGTGTCGATAATATTGGTACATACTTTTATAAATAATCAATAAACTTTGACTGAAGTTTTACAAATTTTATACTTAACGACCTAATATTTTTATATAATATTATTAAACAAACTTTCAAAATCTTATTATATTTTATTTTTGATCTATGTTATAATAACGCGCTTAAAAAGGTAACGAAACTTCCATGTAAAATTAAAATAAATTTATAATTTTATTAATCAATAAAGACTAAAAATAAATTTAAAACTAATTAATTAATTTATTAATTAAAAATAAATAAATTGAATTGTAAAATAATAAATAAATTAAAAAAATAATTATTTTTAAAATAAAAACACTGGGTGATTAATTAAGTTATTTAGTAATTAATACTTTAATAAATAAATGAAAAAAAACATTTTAAAAAATAA
>MQRK01162599.1:0-10056 GCA_001938485.1 Girardia tigrina | reverse complement strand
AAATCCGCCCCACGTTTTTGGTTAAGTATAAAATTTCTCACATGTCTAGAAAAAAAATTATTTTCCTCTTTTTAGTGCATTGGTAATGCTTGAAAAATGTGGTTGTTTTTATAAAAAAAATTTTTTTATTAATAATATTTATCATTAAACATTGTTTCTCTTTGTTATTACATACCATTTAAAATCTCTTCTTAACAATTTTTATATTATATAAGATTCTTTAAAATATTTTCTTTTTTGATCATTATATAATATCTCGATCTGATTAAAAAGTAAAACGATGTTTTCTCAAACGCTCCATCTTTAAAGCTGGTTACCCTCCGTAGAACACATTTTGTCAATACTGGACAATCGATCTCAGAAAATACATTTTGTTCTGAATTTCATTTATAAATCAAACTCGTTATTTTCTAAATTCATTTCTATCTAAATAGAAAACAAATATTGTTTTTCTCTGTTTATCGTTTTCTTAGAATAGCATTCGATCCTTTCAGTTAATTGTAGATTGTTTTGGATTCAATGTGGAGAATGAAATTAAATGGATCGAATTTAGAATTTTATTGTCTTCTAAGAAATTGATGGTTTTGATGGCGATTGTAAATATAATCACATGTTTCCGTTACCTTATAAAGTACGAAGCAATAGATAAAACACTGTGTTCTCGAATGATAATTTTTAACTATAAACGATTGGCTTGTGAGTATGGAATTGGTTATAATTATTTTGTTTTACCTAATTTTTGAAAATAAATAAAGTAATATTTAAAATTTTTGTTAAATTATTTTTAAATTTATTTATATTTTAATATTTACACACAATTAAGATAAAATATGACCTATTGAAAGAAAATTAAAGAATCTCAAAATGCGTTGTCTGATTTAAAGTTCAAGTCCATATATAATTGAGAAAGTAACAATCATTAATTAATTTTAAGGCTAATAAATGGTAACAGATATTGAAAGCAATATTATATATTTCTCTCATACTTTGTGACTAATAATAGAATAATATTATTGATTTTAATTTTGATTTAAAGCACACATATTAGTATGATTTAATTTTTTGGACTTATTAAATTATTTTAAAATTCACTAAAAGTTATTCTTTCATTTTTAACATTATTGTGAATCTATATATTACTGAAACAAATACTATATAAATAAAATAACATTTTGATTTTGCGATTATTGAATAATTTTATATACTACTTTTAGAATATGTTATGAATAAAGATTTCAAGTTTCACTTCAAAGTCAAATATTTTAATAATGAAATGTTGTATGTATTATTTTTATTATCGTGAAAAGATTGTGATTTAAATCAATTAATTTTCAAATGTAAATTTTGAATTATAAAATTTTATTTAGCAAAGGACCTTATCAGAAGTCTGCTCGTTACTGATCCAGAAAAACGTCTAACAATAGATCAGGTCATGAGCCATCCATGGATAAATCAGTATCAACAAGTGCCTCAAACACCACTGGCAACCACAGAGAATTTCAAAGCAGATCCAGAATCTCTTCTCATGATGAGAGTAAATTAAAATTATATTTTAGAAATTAATTTCATATACAGAAAACACAAATAATTACTATTATTATAATTGATTTACAGTAAAACCTCTCTAGAAGGAGTTATTTTGGACAGAGAAAACTACATCTCTATAAGAAAAGTTACTTATAGATAGGTAGTTTTTAATCGTTTTTTTTTACCATATTTTCTTTTTTAACATAAAAATGAACAAAATTCATCTTCGACATTGCATGCTTTTCATGTTTAATTTAGGAAAAAAACCGCCGAAACATTAGATCAAATTACGCAAGCCTATGGAGCTGGAACTGTTTCATATGCCACGGTCAAGAACTGGTTCAAGAAGTTCAGAAATGGTGAGTACGACCTAGAGGACAAGCAGGGAAGCGGAAGACCTAAAGAAACTGAAGATTCGGAATTGAAGGCATTGCTTCAAGAGGATTCCACCCTGGTGACAAGAGATATGGCTAAGATCCTCGAAATCGATCAATCAACGGTGCAACGAAGACTTACGGCAATGGGAAAAGTTTTGAAAGTTTGACATTGAATTCCGCACCAGTTATCACATGCAAATATTGCACAAATACTAAATTTGTGCATTGCACTTCTTTCACGTCACCGCCGTAAATCGATTTTGTGGAGAATTGTCACCGGGGACGAAAAATGGGTGTATTACGAAAACCCACTGCGTAAAAGATCATGGATAGATGCGGCTCAACCTTCAACTTCAACGCCAAAACCTAATCTTCATAGCAAGAAACTGTTGCTCTGCATATGGTGGGACATGAAGGGAGTCCTCTATTATGAGTTACTTAAACCCGGAGAAACAATCACAGCACAACGCTACAGTGGACATTTGTTAAAACTGAGCGAAAAAATCAAAGAATTGCGGCCGCAACATGGACTTTCGATGAAAATAAACATCCTACTCCACGATAACGCTACACCACATGTTGCGAAATCGACGAAGAATAAAATTTTGGAACTGGGATGGGAGGTTTTACCGCATCCGGTGTATTCTCCGATTTTCATTTGTTTCACTCTCTACAACATACTCTGGCTGGTAAGCGATTTAAACAAGTAAGTGATGTGCGAAATTGCATCGATGAATTCATGGTATCGAAACCAGAAAAATTTTTCATCGATGGAATTAGAAAATTACCGGAAAGATAGCAGAAAGTAATTGATTGTAACGGCGAATACTTCACCGATTAATATTTTGTAGTTAATTTAGAAATTCTTTGATAAAAGTATTAAAAATAGGCTAAAAACTTATGCATCAACCTAATATCAAGCAATCATCAATTGAAAATTAATGTTCTTGTTTCATGAAAATGATTCTTCTCAAATTGCAAAAGCAAAATACAACATCCAAGATCTGAAATTCGAACAGTTCCTCCACCTCGATTATAGTCCGATCCTACCCCCATCAGATTTTTATTTATTTTGATCAAGGGCTTACTTTTTGCTTGGTTTTAAAGTATAGACAGCTGATGACGTAGAATATGAATATTGGGAATTCTTTGCTTTAGTGATCATACCTGATTAAATTATTGGATACTTCAGTAAATTCTGTTTTCTGGCTTCACGTGAGTTAATATTCTTAAGCTAGCAGAAAAATAATGTTTATTTTTATTCTTTTTTGAAAAGATAGTGAATTTTACAACAAAATCATTTTAGCGTATTATTTTGAATTTTCAACCACACTTTACAACTAGTTCAAAAATTATTTGTAGTTTCATTTTTACTTGGGTGTAATAAAATAAAAGAAACTACAAAACATTCGTTTCTACTGGATAAAATCAGTGTGTAATGAGTTTGAGAAAATTAAATATTAAAAAATTATATTTAATTATTTTTTAATAATTTTTTTAAATAATTGTATTTTTGGATAATTAATAAATCTTTGAAAACAATTCATAATTTTTAATTTTAAATGTAAGATAAAAATAATCTGGTTAACCCAGTTAACATCGAGCACGTCAAATTCTATTAGAGATCATCTTTTACTGATGATGTTCTGACGTTGTGATGATCTCGATCGATTTATAACGCAGTTTAATCATTATTTCAATTTTTCGAAAAAACCAAAAAAATAATTGAAAAACGTTGGTCTGTTTTATGATAGATGAAGAACTAATCGAGGAATATGGGAGAACGGCTGATAAAGCCGAAACATCTTTCTGTAATTAATTTTAAATTAATGATTTTTTGAATGTGTCAAAGACCATGTGCCAGGAAAATTGTCATTAACCACTTATGTACTTCTAATGAATTCTGTGACAGTCCCCATCTACCGAAAAAAGAACTTTTATCTGAAAATTTTCCACCACTTGTAACCAGAGTCAATTCTGAAATATGTTTAAGTATGAACCGTTTAGGATCAAATAGTAGGATCTAATAACGAAATATCACATCATTTAATCGACAGATGTAGAATAAACTTCACACGTTTTGAAATATTTCGCATGCTTCTAAGCAGGAAAGTCGTCCTTTAGTTCTTATACGATGCGGTCTTTTAATAAGTAATAAAAATTGTAAACAATTGACTAATTTACATGAAAAATGGTAAGTTGACTTAGAATTTGAAAAATAGATGTTGAAACTCTTATTTGTTATACAAACTTAGACTACAACTGGGTTGTTAATCCTTGACAGAACCAGTGGTATTAAATTTTTGTATTAAACAACGCATAGTCTGGAAAATGTACATCCGCCAATTTTATTGCTTCTATCGCATTTTCATATCATAATAGTTTATAACAATATTAACATTGGGATATTGACATCATTGTAGGATACTTCGTACGTCCCTTTCACAATAAATTAAATTTATAAAATTACAAATTCTTGATTTAACAAATATTGGTATTGCATCTTTTGTGCTCGATTTTGTTCCTCGGCGGATCGGTTCGCTTTTGTCGGAATTCACGGTGAACGATCTGCCTACTGTATCAATCGATGCGGTCAGTGTTGTGGCAGCGAATTGCGAACACATATCGTTCAGAGACTTGACGAGAATCACCGGTTGAATCGGCACATCCGAGCTTTTCATACTTGCGATAATGTAATTAGATTCACTCATTTTTGTTCGACAAATTCGAATTCGTTTTATTTTCTATTCAATCGATAATTCAAACAACTCTCCGTACGACACCTTCGCACTATTCTTTTTCAACAGAGACCCGTATACATTTACTCTACTGCTCAAATATAACTTCTTGAATGTTACTCGTGAGATCTTGAGACAATGCGTGATGATCTTGTCGTATCGTAACGTGTTCAACTTGAACGATAACGTTGTGAAATCCTTATTGAAATCGACGTCGTTGGTGTAATTTAAGTCAACAATGTCCTCGTTGTGGTCATTCACGTTCGCAAAGTCAAGGTCGTTAAGTTCATCGATATCGAAACCGCGGTCAATATCTTCATCGGAGTCAAATTTCGAATTTTTGGTGAATTTAGATTTTTTTGAAAAATATTGACATGAATTTCCGTTGTTTGGAGATTGACACTCAGCTGATTGTGAATCGATATTTAGATGAAAAATTCGGGTCGAAAACGTTCGATAACATCTAAAGAAAGCGGCAGCGATTGTTAATTCAACATCATTAATTTGATTCCCGATGAAAATTTGACATATCGATTTTTTCCAAACTCCTGAATACTCACTTTTCCAAAATTTTTATAATCCGTCCTTGGAATTAATTCAATTTTATTTTTGTCATCGATATTCGTAAATAACAAATTATAATCAATCATTTGCATTATTATCAAAACGACAACAAATCGAAACTGTTTATTTTTTGATAATTTAAACAACTAACATTTTTTAACTGGTTTTTTTCCAGAATCGAACAATTTTTTTTACAATTTAATAATTAAAATTTTTCCTTTTAAAAAAACCAATTTCAAATAATTTTTATAAATATATAATAAATTTTTCTCCCTTTGATTTTTATTTTTAAAAAAATTAAATATATATATATATATATATATATATATATATATTCTTTATCAATTTGTAACAAATATTCTTTATGTTTTATTTTCTAAAGTTGTATATACTTCTATTTTTTTAATGATCAAAAGTTTAAGTAACATATTAAGAGAATATAAATATTTAGGACGATTTTGGAAAGGCATTAGAGACAATGAGAGTAGATCATGGAGTTAAGTTAAAGACTTTATCCAAATCAAACAATCCAATATTGAAAAAGCGACAGTTGAAAACCGAAGAACCGATTGCTGAATAAATATTTTTAAATTGAAATTTTTTAATTAGATTTGAATTTAAGGCTTCACTAGATTGGTATTTTTTTAATGTGATTTTTAATTGTAGTTCATCATTGTATTTTTTTTAATAAGCGTTGAATTAGCTTTGAAATTTTAAACTTTTCTTAAAACTTCTTTTAGTTGTAAAGAATATTATGTTTGAGTCTGGATTTAACAATATCTAATTAAATATATTTTTGAACATTGATCTCCTCATCTATCCATGATTGGAATGAATTTTGAGATGAGAATTTCATTCCAAAACCTTAGTTGAAGAAGTGATATCGTGTGAGGAATTGAAGTGTTCATTTTTAAAAATTTCTTTCTAGATCGGGATAAAATAATAATATTTGATAAATGTTTTATTACTAAAGTAAATTCTTATTTTATAACTTTATCAACGCTGAAAATCAGTTGTCAGTTAACCATTCCAGAAACAATCGTTTGATAAATATTTATGACCGAGACAGCAATTAATGACTGAATGTTGTATAAGTATATATCTTGTAGCTTTAATCAATTTTTCTATTTCGATTAAGTGATAAATGAATGTGCGGATGTGATGTAGTTCTTAATTCACTGAAGTTTGAATTTGCATTTTAAAACAGAAATCACAAGTGTTAATTTTCACTTAATTAAATTTGAAAAATAAAATTTCAAGAAATTTAGTTTTTGATAAAAGATTTCTTAATTCACATTAGCATTACTAAAAAGGGTTAAATTCAAATTTTTATAGAATTTATTTCTAGAAATTTTATTTTTCAGTAATAACAAAGGTATGATTTGAGTACTAAGAACACTAATATAATTTTTGAATCTATTATTATAACTATTATTTATTTATTTGTCTTCAGAATTTAAGAAAACTTTCTTCGGTTTGCATGATTCAATTGATTTATGATTCTAATTTCAAATTATCTGAATTTGATATTGGGTTATTTAAAAAATATAAATTTTATTAGTTAAAATTAAAATGAATTTTAATTATTTTTAAATATATTTAATTGATTAATGCATTTGAGATTTGAAATGATAGTAAAAATAAATTTAGACATTAAAATTCAACTTAAATTAAATTAGTTTCAGATTATAAGAATTAAAATATAAAACAGTCATCTGAGTAGGAGAGACACAACCAAAATCAATAAGCAACATTCAAACACATCAAATATTTCTCATACACCCATGATTTAAACAGCTTAAGTCATTCAATTTTTTTATAGAAATGTTACCATCCTCAAGTTGTAACTCGTAATTTCTTTTATGATTTTTTAGTATAAGAATGCGGAGTCCATGTAATACTGACTTGGAAAATGGTAACTGGAATAATACTGATATTGATGACATTCCTCTCACTCAGAACTCTTCATATATCTCTCTCTCCGAAGTTCTTGCTAATGACTTAAATATTCCCTCTAATAATGAGGACCTACGTGGTGCGATCCATAAGTCCTTAGACTCGACAAGAAAGCAAAGTCCAATCAACTTTATTTTTTCAGAATCTGTACATGAAATCAAAGTAAATCATTTCTCAATGTATGAACCGTATACCTCAACACACTTGCGCCAGCGAGTAACAAGCTCAGAGAATGCATTTTTGTAAAAATTGAGAGGCAAAGAATTGAGAATATCAAGGACTTTCTCTTTGAGGACATCAACTGAATGAAAGTGGTATCTAATGTTTCTTTAGGTGTTTAAACAACGCAAAATCACTTGGGGCTAGGTCAGGGCTATAGGGGGGGTTGGAAACCAACTGAAAGCCGCAGTCATCCACAGTAGTCAAAGTTGCTCGCGAAGTGTGAATGGATGCATTGTATTGAAGGAGCCACAATTGGATCCCTCTTGGCTTCCTACGAGACTTTCTCACATCGCGATGTAATTCAACATAATACTCATTATTCATTGTCAGTCCTTTCTCAAGGAAATCAATTTTAATAATGCCATTGGAATTCCAGAACACAGTCAGTATTGCTGCTCGCATGTGCAAGGTGCCGCTTCGAAGTTTTCGGGGAGCACTTTCACAGGGAAGCACCACTCAGAAGATTGACGCTTGCTCTCAGGCACATACAAGCTCACCGGGGTTTCATCTTGTGTAACGATGTTGTTGATGAAGTGATCACCATGACTGCGAAGCAACTCCAAATTGGCAATGCAGCACGGCAAACATTTGTCGCACATTTCACTGGATAGGAATCGGGGAACAAAACGTGAACACAGTTTGCGAACTCCAAATGATTGCAGAATATCATATGTAGAATGATAGCTGATGTATAGACGCTGTGCAAGTTCACGGATGCTTATTCGTCTCTCTTTCGACACGATCTTCATGCACAAATCACTTTTCCCGGTTAAAATTTCACACGGTCGTCCTGATCTCTCAGCACCGAAAACGGATTGTCGGCCATGTTTACAGTTTCTGATCCAATTATACACTGTTGCAAGTAATGGGCACTGTTCACCGTAAGCTTCCTGCAACTGCTGCAAAATTTCGCAGCTTTTAGTATTGCACCGGAGCAGAAATTTTATTACGCTGCGATATTCGAAATTACTGTCCATGTCTACAGTAAAAACTGAAATAATGACTGTACGCACCACTCACACACACAGGTTGGGTCTTGTGAGTCATATATGTAACCAATGATAGCTCATCTACTTATAGTATCAAGGGCATATATGTAATAATCTTATTTATCAACGAGTCTAAGGACTTAGTGATCGCACCACGTTTTTCCTGGCTTTGGTATCACGCCTCCCTTCACTCCAGTCCTCATGCCAAATATTTCAACCCATGTCACCGATTTTTCCGCTAATACATTTGTGACTCCCTTGGCTCCAGTCCCTATACCTTCATCTACCCCTCCTATATCGGAAATGCCCTCTGATTCTGAATCTGAACCACTTCACTAATCGTCCTACCACTCGTCTCTCTCTGTCAGCCAAATTTATCAACAAAATGGCCAAAAGGGAAAAATATATTCTAAACTTTTGCAAACTTGTTGCTGATAATATTGCTAGAGGGGCGTCAAATGAGACTATAACCACCAGTACATTCAACAAATCCATAGAATTGGTAATACTACTGTCTCTAACACCAAAAATCTTGGAATTCAGCCAATCAGTCTCAGAGTTATACCGAAAGAGACTTCACTTCTCGGTGTACAAGAATTTGCATGACGATTTGTGGCTCCGAATGATGCCGGTATTCCTGATCTTATCCATCTTGCTGGCACCATTCCGCCAATATCCAATGAACTTTCATGTCTCTCCCATTCCGGTTTTGACATTGATTGATTTCTAGTTTCCTTTCTCTGTCATTCCCAATTCGCTTCTATTGCTGCTGAAACTGCTCGACTAGCTATCAATGATCGGAAACCCTTTGATATACCTACCCATTCCTCATAGATTATAGTCCCATCTTGGTGGCTGGATGTCACTGGATTCTCCTTCATATGTCACTTATCCTTCGCTACTTGGTATGACCCTCTTAGAAGAGATTCCCCATATCTCTCGGAAGCTAAGCTCTCCTGTCTAAAGTTTTCTTCTAAAGATAAATCTTCCCATGGTCAGAGTGGCATTTCTTACCAAGATATTTTGTATGTACACCCTGAAGGTATTATCTGTGAGAAAATCTTCTGGAAAATTAGTGAAACAGGTACGGTCCCGGCAGAGTGGAAGACATTTGACACTCTTATGATATCAAAACGTGGCAAGGATGGTGAATACCAATTTCCATGTTCTTCGAGAGGCAGTGCCTTACAAAGAATACCTTTATAAGTTGTTCACCACTCTCCTGTGTTGACAGATGAAAGATTGGGTTTCAGATAATAATTTAGTCCATCTGTTACAAAAAAGTCTTGGACCTGTTGATGGTTGTGCTGAACACAATTTTCTGTTGCTGGTTTTCATTGATCACTTTGTCAATGAAAAATACCAAAAACTTCATCTGGCCTTTATGGATATTGCAGCGGCATTTAATACGATTTCTATTGACTATGTCTTCTTTGTTTTAAGTAGAATGAATCTTCTCTCTCCATCAGTTGACCTCCCCCGTGAACTTTATAGCGATTGTGATACTCGTATTATTTGTGAAGGTGAAGCTACTGAGAGACTTGCTGTTACCGTTGGTATTCGATAGGGTTACTCGCTATCCATGTTACTTTTTAATATTTGGATCAATCTTATTCTCAATAAGCTTGACTTCCTTCGTTGTTACTTCCCCGTGAAGCTTAGAGAGAACACTATTACGTGCAT
>MQRK01162598.1:0-10055 GCA_001938485.1 Girardia tigrina | reverse complement strand
GAAATCCGCCCCACGTTTTTGGTTAGGTATAAAATTTCGCACATGTCTAGAAAAAAAATTATTTTCCTCTTTTTAGTGCATTGGTAATGCTTGAAAAACGTGGTTGTTTTTAAAAAAAATTTTTTATTAATAATATTTTTTCATTAAACATTGTTTCCCTTTGTTATTATATACCATTTTAAATCTCTTCTTAACAATTTTTATATTATATAAGATTCTTTAAATATTTTCTTTTTTGATCATTATATAATAATCTCGATCTGATTAAAAAGTAAAACGTTGTTTTCTCAAATGCTTCATCTTTAAAGCTGGTTACCCTCCGTAGAACACATTTTGTCAATACTGGACAATCGATCTCAGAAAATACATTTTGTTCTGAATTTCATTTATAAATCAAACTCGTTATTTTCTAAATTCATTTCTATCTAAATAGAAAACAAATATTGTTTTTCTCTGTTTATCGTTTTCTTAGAATAGCATTCGATCCTTTCAGTTAATTGTAGATTGTTTTGGATTCAATGTGGAGAATGAAATTAAATGGATCGAATTTAGAATTTTATTGTCTTCTAAGAAATTGATGGTTTTGATGGCGATTGTAAATATAATCACATGTTTCCGTTACCTTATAAAGTACGAAGCAATAGATAAAACACTGTGTTCTCGAATGATAATTTTTAACTATAAACGATTGGCTTGTGAGTATGGAATTGGTTATAATTATTTTGTTTTACCTAATTTTTGAAAATAAATAAAGTAATATTTAAAATTTTTGTTAAATTATTTTTAAATTTATTTATATTTTAATATTTACACACAATTAAGATAAAATATGACCTATTGAAAGAAAATTAAAGAATCTCAAAATGCGTTGTCTGATTTAAAGTTCAAGTCCATATATAATTGAGAAAGTAACAATCATTAATTAATTTTAAGGCTAATAAATGGTAACAGATATTGAAAGCAATATTATATATTTCTCTCATACTTTGTGACTAATAATAGAATAATATTATTGATTTTAATTTTGATTTAAAGCACACATATTAGTATGATTTAATTTTTTGGACTTATTAAATTATTTTAAAATTCACTAAAAGTTATTCTTTCATTTTTAACATTATTGTGAATCTATATATTACTGAAACAAATACTATATAAATAAAATAACATTTTGATTTTGCGATTATTGAATAATTTTATATACTACTTTTAGAATATGTTATGAATAAAGATTTCAAGTTTCACTTCAAAGTCAAATATTTTAATAATGAAATGTTGTATGTATTATTTTTATTATCGTGAAAAGATTGTGATTTAAATCAATTAATTTTCAAATGTAAATTTTGAATTATAAAATTTTATTTAGCAAAGGACCTTATCAGAAGTCTGCTCGTTACTGATCCAGAAAAACGTCTAACAATAGATCAGGTCATGAGCCATCCATGGATAAATCAGTATCAACAAGTGCCTCAAACACCACTGGCAACCACAGAGAATTTCAAAGCAGATCCAGAATCTCTTCTCATGATGAGAGTAAATTAAAATTATATTTTAGAAATTAATTTCATATACAGAAAACACAAATAATTACTATTATTATAATTGATTTACAGTAAAACCTCTCTAGAAGGAGTTATTTTGGACAGAGAAAACTACATCTCTATAAGAAAAGTTACTTATAGATAGGTAGTTTTTAATCGTTTTTTTTTACCATATTTTCTTTTTTAACATAAAAATGAACAAAATTCATCTTCGACATTGCATGCTTTTCATGTTTAATTTAGGAAAAAAACCGCCGAAACATTAGATCAAATTACGCAAGCCTATGGAGCTGGAACTGTTTCATATGCCACGGTCAAGAACTGGTTCAAGAAGTTCAGAAATGGTGAGTACGACCTAGAGGACAAGCAGGGAAGCGGAAGACCTAAAGAAACTGAAGATTCGGAATTGAAGGCATTGCTTCAAGAGGATTCCACCCTGGTGACAAGAGATATGGCTAAGATCCTCGAAATCGATCAATCAACGGTGCAACGAAGACTTACGGCAATGGGAAAAGTTTTGAAAGTTTGACATTGAATTCCGCACCAGTTATCACATGCAAATATTGCACAAATACTAAATTTGTGCATTGCACTTCTTTCACGTCACCGCCGTAAATCGATTTTGTGGAGAATTGTCACCGGGGACGAAAAATGGGTGTATTACGAAAACCCACTGCGTAAAAGATCATGGATAGATGCGGCTCAACCTTCAACTTCAACGCCAAAACCTAATCTTCATAGCAAGAAACTGTTGCTCTGCATATGGTGGGACATGAAGGGAGTCCTCTATTATGAGTTACTTAAACCCGGAGAAACAATCACAGCACAACGCTACAGTGGACATTTGTTAAAACTGAGCGAAAAAATCAAAGAATTGCGGCCGCAACATGGACTTTCGATGAAAATAAACATCCTACTCCACGATAACGCTACACCACATGTTGCGAAATCGACGAAGAATAAAATTTTGGAACTGGGATGGGAGGTTTTACCGCATCCGGTGTATTCTCCGATTTTCATTTGTTTCACTCTCTACAACATACTCTGGCTGGTAAGCGATTTAAACAAGTAAGTGATGTGCGAAATTGCATCGATGAATTCATGGTATCGAAACCAGAAAAATTTTTCATCGATGGAATTAGAAAATTACCGGAAAGATAGCAGAAAGTAATTGATTGTAACGGCGAATACTTCACCGATTAATATTTTGTAGTTAATTTAGAAATTCTTTGATAAAAGTATTAAAAATAGGCTAAAAACTTATGCATCAACCTAATATCAAGCAATCATCAATTGAAAATTAATGTTCTTGTTTCATGAAAATGATTCTTCTCAAATTGCAAAAGCAAAATACAACATCCAAGATCTGAAATTCGAACAGTTCCTCCACCTCGATTATAGTCCGATCCTACCCCCATCAGATTTTTATTTATTTTGATCAAGGGCTTACTTTTTGCTTGGTTTTAAAGTATAGACAGCTGATGACGTAGAATATGAATATTGGGAATTCTTTGCTTTAGTGATCATACCTGATTAAATTATTGGATACTTCAGTAAATTCTGTTTTCTGGCTTCACGTGAGTTAATATTCTTAAGCTAGCAGAAAAATAATGTTTATTTTTATTCTTTTTTGAAAAGATAGTGAATTTTACAACAAAATCATTTTAGCGTATTATTTTGAATTTTCAACCACACTTTACAACTAGTTCAAAAATTATTTGTAGTTTCATTTTTACTTGGGTGTAATAAAATAAAAGAAACTACAAAACATTCGTTTCTACTGGATAAAATCAGTGTGTAATGAGTTTGAGAAAATTAAATATTAAAAAATTATATTTAATTATTTTTTAATAATTTTTTTAAATAATTGTATTTTTGGATAATTAATAAATCTTTGAAAACAATTCATAATTTTTAATTTTAAATGTAAGATAAAAATAATCTGGTTAACCCAGTTAACATCGAGCACGTCAAATTCTATTAGAGATCATCTTTTACTGATGATGTTCTGACGTTGTGATGATCTCGATCGATTTATAACGCAGTTTAATCATTATTTCAATTTTTCGAAAAAACCAAAAAAATAATTGAAAAACGTTGGTCTGTTTTATGATAGATGAAGAACTAATCGAGGAATATGGGAGAACGGCTGATAAAGCCGAAACATCTTTCTGTAATTAATTTTAAATTAATGATTTTTTGAATGTGTCAAAGACCATGTGCCAGGAAAATTGTCATTAACCACTTATGTACTTCTAATGAATTCTGTGACAGTCCCCATCTACCGAAAAAAGAACTTTTATCTGAAAATTTTCCACCACTTGTAACCAGAGTCAATTCTGAAATATGTTTAAGTATGAACCGTTTAGGATCAAATAGTAGGATCTAATAACGAAATATCACATCATTTAATCGACAGATGTAGAATAAACTTCACACGTTTTGAAATATTTCGCATGCTTCTAAGCAGGAAAGTCGTCCTTTAGTTCTTATACGATGCGGTCTTTTAATAAGTAATAAAAATTGTAAACAATTGACTAATTTACATGAAAAATGGTAAGTTGACTTAGAATTTGAAAAATAGATGTTGAAACTCTTATTTGTTATACAAACTTAGACTACAACTGGGTTGTTAATCCTTGACAGAACCAGTGGTATTAAATTTTTGTATTAAACAACGCATAGTCTGGAAAATGTACATCCGCCAATTTTATTGCTTCTATCGCATTTTCATATCATAATAGTTTATAACAATATTAACATTGGGATATTGACATCATTGTAGGATACTTCGTACGTCCCTTTCACAATAAATTAAATTTATAAAATTACAAATTCTTGATTTAACAAATATTGGTATTGCATCTTTTGTGCTCGATTTTGTTCCTCGGCGGATCGGTTCGCTTTTGTCGGAATTCACGGTGAACGATCTGCCTACTGTATCAATCGATGCGGTCAGTGTTGTGGCAGCGAATTGCGAACACATATCGTTCAGAGACTTGACGAGAATCACCGGTTGAATCGGCACATCCGAGCTTTTCATACTTGCGATAATGTAATTAGATTCACTCATTTTTGTTCGACAAATTCGAATTCGTTTTATTTTCTATTCAATCGATAATTCAAACAACTCTCCGTACGACACCTTCGCACTATTCTTTTTCAACAGAGACCCGTATACATTTACTCTACTGCTCAAATATAACTTCTTGAATGTTACTCGTGAGATCTTGAGACAATGCGTGATGATCTTGTCGTATCGTAACGTGTTCAACTTGAACGATAACGTTGTGAAATCCTTATTGAAATCGACGTCGTTGGTGTAATTTAAGTCAACAATGTCCTCGTTGTGGTCATTCACGTTCGCAAAGTCAAGGTCGTTAAGTTCATCGATATCGAAACCGCGGTCAATATCTTCATCGGAGTCAAATTTCGAATTTTTGGTGAATTTAGATTTTTTTGAAAAATATTGACATGAATTTCCGTTGTTTGGAGATTGACACTCAGCTGATTGTGAATCGATATTTAGATGAAAAATTCGGGTCGAAAACGTTCGATAACATCTAAAGAAAGCGGCAGCGATTGTTAATTCAACATCATTAATTTGATTCCCGATGAAAATTTGACATATCGATTTTTTCCAAACTCCTGAATACTCACTTTTCCAAAATTTTTATAATCCGTCCTTGGAATTAATTCAATTTTATTTTTGTCATCGATATTCGTAAATAACAAATTATAATCAATCATTTGCATTATTATCAAAACGACAACAAATCGAAACTGTTTATTTTTTGATAATTTAAACAACTAACATTTTTTAACTGGTTTTTTTCCAGAATCGAACAATTTTTTTTACAATTTAATAATTAAAATTTTTCCTTTTAAAAAAACCAATTTCAAATAATTTTTATAAATATATAATAAATTTTTCTCCCTTTGATTTTTATTTTTAAAAAAATTAAATATATATATATATATATATATATATATATATATTCTTTATCAATTTGTAACAAATATTCTTTATGTTTTATTTTCTAAAGTTGTATATACTTCTATTTTTTTAATGATCAAAAGTTTAAGTAACATATTAAGAGAATATAAATATTTAGGACGATTTTGGAAAGGCATTAGAGACAATGAGAGTAGATCATGGAGTTAAGTTAAAGACTTTATCCAAATCAAACAATCCAATATTGAAAAAGCGACAGTTGAAAACCGAAGAACCGATTGCTGAATAAATATTTTTAAATTGAAATTTTTTAATTAGATTTGAATTTAAGGCTTCACTAGATTGGTATTTTTTTAATGTGATTTTTAATTGTAGTTCATCATTGTATTTTTTTTAATAAGCGTTGAATTAGCTTTGAAATTTTAAACTTTTCTTAAAACTTCTTTTAGTTGTAAAGAATATTATGTTTGAGTCTGGATTTAACAATATCTAATTAAATATATTTTTGAACATTGATCTCCTCATCTATCCATGATTGGAATGAATTTTGAGATGAGAATTTCATTCCAAAACCTTAGTTGAAGAAGTGATATCGTGTGAGGAATTGAAGTGTTCATTTTTAAAAATTTCTTTCTAGATCGGGATAAAATAATAATATTTGATAAATGTTTTATTACTAAAGTAAATTCTTATTTTATAACTTTATCAACGCTGAAAATCAGTTGTCAGTTAACCATTCCAGAAACAATCGTTTGATAAATATTTATGACCGAGACAGCAATTAATGACTGAATGTTGTATAAGTATATATCTTGTAGCTTTAATCAATTTTTCTATTTCGATTAAGTGATAAATGAATGTGCGGATGTGATGTAGTTCTTAATTCACTGAAGTTTGAATTTGCATTTTAAAACAGAAATCACAAGTGTTAATTTTCACTTAATTAAATTTGAAAAATAAAATTTCAAGAAATTTAGTTTTTGATAAAAGATTTCTTAATTCACATTAGCATTACTAAAAAGGGTTAAATTCAAATTTTTATAGAATTTATTTCTAGAAATTTTATTTTTCAGTAATAACAAAGGTATGATTTGAGTACTAAGAACACTAATATAATTTTTGAATCTATTATTATAACTATTATTTATTTATTTGTCTTCAGAATTTAAGAAAACTTTCTTCGGTTTGCATGATTCAATTGATTTATGATTCTAATTTCAAATTATCTGAATTTGATATTGGGTTATTTAAAAAATATAAATTTTATTAGTTAAAATTAAAATGAATTTTAATTATTTTTAAATATATTTAATTGATTAATGCATTTGAGATTTGAAATGATAGTAAAAATAAATTTAGACATTAAAATTCAACTTAAATTAAATTAGTTTCAGATTATAAGAATTAAAATATAAAACAGTCATCTGAGTAGGAGAGACACAACCAAAATCAATAAGCAACATTCAAACACATCAAATATTTCTCATACACCCATGATTTAAACAGCTTAAGTCATTCAATTTTTTTATAGAAATGTTACCATCCTCAAGTTGTAACTCGTAATTTCTTTTATGATTTTTTAGTATAAGAATGCGGAGTCCATGTAATACTGACTTGGAAAATGGTAACTGGAATAATACTGATATTGATGACATTCCTCTCACTCAGAACTCTTCATATATCTCTCTCTCCGAAGTTCTTGCTAATGACTTAAATATTCCCTCTAATAATGAGGACCTACGTGGTGCGATCCATAAGTCCTTAGACTCGACAAGAAAGCAAAGTCCAATCAACTTTATTTTTTCAGAATCTGTACATGAAATCAAAGTAAATCATTTCTCAATGTATGAACCGTATACCTCAACACACTTGCGCCAGCGAGTAACAAGCTCAGAGAATGCATTTTTGTAAAAATTGAGAGGCAAAGAATTGAGAATATCAAGGACTTTCTCTTTGAGGACATCAACTGAATGAAAGTGGTATCTAATGTTTCTTTAGGTGTTTAAACAACGCAAAATCACTTGGGGCTAGGTCAGGGCTATAGGGGGGGTTGGAAACCAACTGAAAGCCGCAGTCATCCACAGTAGTCAAAGTTGCTCGCGAAGTGTGAATGGATGCATTGTATTGAAGGAGCCACAATTGGATCCCTCTTGGCTTCCTACGAGACTTTCTCACATCGCGATGTAATTCAACATAATACTCATTATTCATTGTCAGTCCTTTCTCAAGGAAATCAATTTTAATAATGCCATTGGAATTCCAGAACACAGTCAGTATTGCTGCTCGCATGTGCAAGGTGCCGCTTCGAAGTTTTCGGGGAGCACTTTCACAGGGAAGCACCACTCAGAAGATTGACGCTTGCTCTCAGGCACATACAAGCTCACCGGGGTTTCATCTTGTGTAACGATGTTGTTGATGAAGTGATCACCATGACTGCGAAGCAACTCCAAATTGGCAATGCAGCACGGCAAACATTTGTCGCACATTTCACTGGATAGGAATCGGGGAACAAAACGTGAACACAGTTTGCGAACTCCAAATGATTGCAGAATATCATATGTAGAATGATAGCTGATGTATAGACGCTGTGCAAGTTCACGGATGCTTATTCGTCTCTCTTTCGACACGATCTTCATGCACAAATCACTTTTCCCGGTTAAAATTTCACACGGTCGTCCTGATCTCTCAGCACCGAAAACGGATTGTCGGCCATGTTTACAGTTTCTGATCCAATTATACACTGTTGCAAGTAATGGGCACTGTTCACCGTAAGCTTCCTGCAACTGCTGCAAAATTTCGCAGCTTTTAGTATTGCACCGGAGCAGAAATTTTATTACGCTGCGATATTCGAAATTACTGTCCATGTCTACAGTAAAAACTGAAATAATGACTGTACGCACCACTCACACACACAGGTTGGGTCTTGTGAGTCATATATGTAACCAATGATAGCTCATCTACTTATAGTATCAAGGGCATATATGTAATAATCTTATTTATCAACGAGTCTAAGGACTTAGTGATCGCACCACGTTTTTCCTGGCTTTGGTATCACGCCTCCCTTCACTCCAGTCCTCATGCCAAATATTTCAACCCATGTCACCGATTTTTCCGCTAATACATTTGTGACTCCCTTGGCTCCAGTCCCTATACCTTCATCTACCCCTCCTATATCGGAAATGCCCTCTGATTCTGAATCTGAACCACTTCACTAATCGTCCTACCACTCGTCTCTCTCTGTCAGCCAAATTTATCAACAAAATGGCCAAAAGGGAAAAATATATTCTAAACTTTTGCAAACTTGTTGCTGATAATATTGCTAGAGGGGCGTCAAATGAGACTATAACCACCAGTACATTCAACAAATCCATAGAATTGGTAATACTACTGTCTCTAACACCAAAAATCTTGGAATTCAGCCAATCAGTCTCAGAGTTATACCGAAAGAGACTTCACTTCTCGGTGTACAAGAATTTGCATGACGATTTGTGGCTCCGAATGATGCCGGTATTCCTGATCTTATCCATCTTGCTGGCACCATTCCGCCAATATCCAATGAACTTTCATGTCTCTCCCATTCCGGTTTTGACATTGATTGATTTCTAGTTTCCTTTCTCTGTCATTCCCAATTCGCTTCTATTGCTGCTGAAACTGCTCGACTAGCTATCAATGATCGGAAACCCTTTGATATACCTACCCATTCCTCATAGATTATAGTCCCATCTTGGTGGCTGGATGTCACTGGATTCTCCTTCATATGTCACTTATCCTTCGCTACTTGGTATGACCCTCTTAGAAGAGATTCCCCATATCTCTCGGAAGCTAAGCTCTCCTGTCTAAAGTTTTCTTCTAAAGATAAATCTTCCCATGGTCAGAGTGGCATTTCTTACCAAGATATTTTGTATGTACACCCTGAAGGTATTATCTGTGAGAAAATCTTCTGGAAAATTAGTGAAACAGGTACGGTCCCGGCAGAGTGGAAGACATTTGACACTCTTATGATATCAAAACGTGGCAAGGATGGTGAATACCAATTTCCATGTTCTTCGAGAGGCAGTGCCTTACAAAGAATACCTTTATAAGTTGTTCACCACTCTCCTGTGTTGACAGATGAAAGATTGGGTTTCAGATAATAATTTAGTCCATCTGTTACAAAAAAGTCTTGGACCTGTTGATGGTTGTGCTGAACACAATTTTCTGTTGCTGGTTTTCATTGATCACTTTGTCAATGAAAAATACCAAAAACTTCATCTGGCCTTTATGGATATTGCAGCGGCATTTAATACGATTTCTATTGACTATGTCTTCTTTGTTTTAAGTAGAATGAATCTTCTCTCTCCATCAGTTGACCTCCCCCGTGAACTTTATAGCGATTGTGATACTCGTATTATTTGTGAAGGTGAAGCTACTGAGAGACTTGCTGTTACCGTTGGTATTCGATAGGGTTACTCGCTATCCATGTTACTTTTTAATATTTGGATCAATCTTATTCTCAATAAGCTTGACTTCCTTCGTTGTTACTTCCCCGTGAAGCTTAGAGAGAACACTATTACGTGCAT
>MQRK01162488.1:0-19400 GCA_001938485.1 Girardia tigrina | reverse complement strand
TCAACTATTGATCGATTGTAACGAAATTGAAGAATTATATATTTTCCTGGTGAATTTATTCTATTCATATGACAGTATATCTGTTTTGTTATCGGGCTATTCGTTTATTAAAATTGAATTGACTGAGGTATGGCTTTTGAACAGAGCGTTATCCCAAGTAACATATTAATTGCTCCTATTATTCTATTTCACTTCTTTCTATATTTGGTGATATACATCAAAGAGGCCTGTCAATATAATCTTTGTGTAGAACGTTATCAGTGAGCTTTTTTATATCTATTAATTAAATATATAAAAAAATAAGAAATAATTTTTAATATTATAATTTAAATAATGCAACGAATTAATTTTGAACAGAAATAAGTTAATTGCAAATAAAATCTCACTACAGATATAAAATGTTCGAATGTCTTTTTTTCTTTATAAGATAATTTTCTTTAAGAACTCTTGAAATTTGATTATTTTTTATTGTTACTGTATCTGAAATGGGATTGTAGTATCTGATATAATTTTGAAAATTGACTTGGTTATTGAGAGGGATTTTGGTACGCTGCGATCTCTTTGAAAATTTTTTTAATTTTATTCCAATAGTAGTTAATTAAATACAGATTGTCTTTAGTCGGTAAGTATATTATGCAACTAATATTTTTATACATTTAAAGGTATTGATTTTTTTTGTGTTTTTAAATTTAATAATAATAATAAATACATATTAATAATATTTTATAGTCACCATTTGAAAGTTACTGCATAAAGAAAGGTTTGTTAGATGGGACTGGTATTAAACTATAATATGACCATATATGTGATAAATATATTGTGTGTATAAATATGGGAATGATAATGATAGTAAATATAAATGATAAATATAGGAGTAATAATTATTCTAATGTATGGTCCATGTGTATCTTTACATAAGTCGTTTATTCTTTTTTATTCCTTCTGTTAGTTATTGTCATAAATAATACATTAAATTATTTTGTCTTCTGTGTCATTGTTTTTGTCTTTGACATTCTCTAAATGTATTAACAACTTATTTTACTGTGTTGTTCTTCCTCCTTTTTACCTATTTTGGATATAGTGATAAACCTTTTCAGCTCGCACGTGGCATAATATTTTGTGTGTTTGAAAATTCAATTCACCAAATTTTAATTTTAGAATTCAATCTAGTGGTTCTTCTTTCGTCTGGCTTTGAGTTTAGAACGAGAATTGATCAATTTTAAAGACAATATTCTTAAACGTAAATTTATGGTCACAGATATCATCAAATTGAATCTCAAAACTTTCATGGAAATGATCGATAAAAACAATATTTGACTGATTGAGATTACCAGAAAACCGAATTCTTTATCAAAAATGAATTTCTATGTGATTCCATCGACTGTGAGTAATTTACAGTGGCGACGGAGAGTGAAAATTCAGTTTAATAAAATCGATATTGGTGCGAGGATGATGTGGAAATGTCGAACTTTTAAAAAAAAATTCCAAAGCGGAATCTCACAATTCCCTAGTGCAGCGGAGCCTCGCCGGAAAGTTTTAGGTCAAAGGTTGCCGTTGTCTCAAGGAGTGAGATCAGATGGAGGAAACAGAGGGAGGAAAGATTTTTTCTTTTGTACAGTTCCCTGATACATGGATGGATAATCGCGGAAGTGGAGCGTAACAACGGCGCTTTAATGGCACACAACGACCACCGGTAGTGTATTCCCTATTGCATTTGCATCTTGATGTTTGAACCACATAATTTGATATAAAAAAACCACATAGAATTTGATATAAAAGAAGTCTTAAAAGCTTTTTAACTTGTTACTTGTATAATTTCAAAACTTATCTAACAATAGTTAAATATGCAAGTTTTCACTTATAGATATAAATACCCATTGATTAAAACAAATCTAAATCATTTACCAAATTTATTCAAACAATTTTTTCAAGTTGATTGATCATTAAATTAAACAAAATAAATATGATTTGTGAAGTACTTGATTGACAATAACCAAAATGTGTGACGGCATTGAAGAAAATGAACAATGGCAATTGTGAATGAGAATGAATATGTTTCATTTATACTATTACTTTATTTAATAATATAATTATATCAAAATATAAATAATGATAAACGATAATTATTTCGAATAATAATAACTATAATGACCATAATAAATTGTCGGTATTATGATAATAATAAATTTTGCATTCCAGACTTGATAATATTGAAATTATAAATTAGGGTTATATTTACAGTCATGATGTTAAATACTGGAGACATGTTATTTAGGCACCCCAGATGAAAGATTTTGAGATTAATTGCAGGAATCGGATTTATAAGGTTTACACTTGTCATCGGGTTTCTAAATAGATCAGTTTAATATTCCACAAGGAGGCGGTGGGGTTTTCACACCTTACACCCGTTTTCCAGAAGACGAAATGTCTCAAATATCAACTGGGAATTCGATATCATAATTTACTGCGGATAACCCGCGGGTAATATGGTGGAAAAAGACGACTTTTCGGAAAATTATTGGTGCGGGTTTTATACTAAACCTAATTTTCAAAAGGTACTTAATGACCAAATATTGAGATGCGGGTCATTCTCGGATTCGGGTTATCAGAAGTAAATTAGGGTAAATATGGAGCAAGATCTGATTTGCATGAAAACCATTTAATAAAAACTACTGAAATACTCAATGTGCAATGTCGCCCTATGTGTCTCGCTCTCCAAAGATCAAGAAGCACAGTTGTGAGATAATGATTTGTGTTCTCCTTAATGTATTACGGATAGAGAAATCTAAGTTAATGAAGAGTTTTAAAATTTAAACTTGTCAAAAGGATATCAATGTTCGTGGGTGACGGATTAAATGTTGAAATATATTCAAATTTCATCTTAATTTCCTTAAGACGTCTTGAATTTCTTTCGGGTGAAATTAATTTCATTTTCGACAAAACCATATTAAGAGGTTTCTTTATCGCCTAATATTAACATCCTTAACTAATCTGTCCATAATTGATGCTGCTCTTACAGAAATCTTTGTGTCTCAATGTTTTACAATTATATACTGATTATCATTACTATTGTTGATTATTATAATGCTCCATTGACAATTTGTAGTCTTAGATACGTTTCCATTTCATCGTTCGAACGAAAGATAAAATAACAGTTCAGGATAACTAAAAAATTTATTCAAAATCTGAATTTCAGAAATTTTTATCTTGCTTAAGCAAACTACATTTTCTGACAAACCCCATTTGTTTCACTGACACATCTATGGAGGAGAAAAGCACTTCAAACAAGCAAAATGCACTCATAGAAAAATGGAGATGGATGCTGGATCTTATCTTTTGGAGTCGGGTGCTGGAGAAGCCTTTTCAAATCAATTATGAACTAATAAACCTTACTAAGGATTGAAAATCCAGTGTTTGAGTTAGTCGAAATTCCTTAAACATAATTAACATTAATAATGTTTACTTATAATTAGTAAGTAAATTAATTGTTGATAAAATTATGAAATAATATAAAAACTAAGCTAAGGCTTGTGAATCGACTTTAAAACTGAACAAAGATTCTAACACTGGAAACGCGCGCAATTTTAGACGCAGGTAATACGTATTACATGTAATACGTGGATGCATACAAAACCGGTCTAAAGATTTTACAAGTCGTTTTGTTTGGAAAAACAAAAAAAACTTTTTGACAGGAAATAAAACTCTCAGACCTGAGCTTTCGTTACATTGAAACGCTTCAAAGAGGCACTGGACCAATGTTTTGTAGTTGAATGTTTTGACTCCGAGTTTCGATAGACAGTTTTAACTTAGATTTAATTGAATTTCATTTTTGGAATCAATATTGTCGGACCTGAGTGCTGATGATTAACTGATGCTTCGATTTAAAATTTGGAATACCGAGATTCAAATTTGGGAATCAAAGATCTCGGACCTAAATACTAAGAACCATAAATTCTGGTAATCCTCGATATAACGATATTAAATTATCACAAATGCATGCCGAGGAATTGTTCCTGGGGCTTCCACCCCACGCAGATTGCCGTTACGAGTCGTTGCAGGGCTGCTATAAATTCCTCGACTGATTCTCCTGGTCGAATGCTTCTCGATCTGAACTCCTCAAACGCCTCCTGAGGGCTGGGCCTATACGCCGCTGATAGTGCGGCCTTTACTGACTAGTATGCTCGTTAATTAGTCCTGCTAATAAACCATAGGCTCTCCCATCCAGAAGCATTGGTAGAGCCGTCATCTTGTCCACTTCACATACTGACGCCGCAGCTTCAAATTTTCGACACCATGACCTTCGAACATTCAGACCGCGTCTGTGAATTTCATGCGCTTCATACCGCGAGAGCTTGTAATGAAAATTAAGATAAAAAATTCAACCACGCACAATTATATTTGAATTATAGAAATTCTGTGCCAACCACAAATTCAAAAAATGGAATTTAATTTGGCGATTAAATTTCCATTCTATCTCACAGTTTACAAAAAGAATTTTTTGATTTACCAGTTCATTTTATTACCATTATTATTGTTTTAAATGTCTAACAAAATATGTACAGTACTTCAAATAAAATAAAAACTTCAGAAAATTATATCAATGGATAGTCCGAATAAAAGTATAATGTATTTATGTTTATTTTTATATTTCTGCAGATGGTCAAGAGAAGGAATGATCGACCCACCAACTCCCCAATCACTGAGCATTTACCTTCACTTAAATATATTTACAGAAGAGTTTACAAATTATAAGATATTAATTGCTTTTCTTGTGCAACTTGTAACTATTTTAAAAGTAAAAATATGAATAATTTGATCAATAATGATTATAATCATTCTATTATAATAGAAAGTATATACATATATTAAAAATAATTTTTATAATATTGTAAAGATAAACAAAATTATTTCGGGTCATTTCTATGTATAATTTTATTTGTATAATTTATATAATATTTTTCAGTTTATACATTGTCAATGCATAGTGCCTTTTGACAGTTGTTGGGGGTGTTTTGGTTGAGGTCTGTACCCTGCCTGGAAGAGGATCTCGTCACGCGAATGTTAAAAATATAAAACTTCAATTTGAGAAAAAAATTAAGTTTTATTTTATTAAAATTTTGTTCAATATCCTATTTGACATACTAATAATTGGATAAATGATTAAATACAATATAATAAATTTTATTATTTTATTTACAATTATATATATATATATAGAATATTTGAAATATCATTCGTAATTAATATTTTTATGATTGTGTAGTTATTTATAGATACATAAAATGTGTTGCTTGAAACAAATAATAATATATAATTAATAAATTTAATTTATAGTGATTGTTAAATTATAAGCAATAAGTCTGAGGAAATCTGTACGGAATAACTGATAATTATCTTTCAATTGTATATCTTCGAATTTAAAACTATAAATGGATAGGCTTGGACAAACGCGAAATGAGCCTCGGGTGGTTTGGAGAATTCATTGTTTTAACCATGCTGGCCAAACAAGGGCAAGCCTTGAATGTCGAGATTAGGGAATGAATCTTGGATTATGGGAATTTTATGAAAAACAGATTAATTATTAATTGAAATGAATTAAATTGTTCTGGATTGCATTCATTGTTATCAATCTATGTTGCCATTTTGTATAATGCAACTGAATAACAAATTTGTTTTGTAACAACGCGGTTTTCTAATTATCATCCTTTATTGCCGCTTATGTTAAACCATTTCTCTTGTTGATTAATTACTGGCAAATTATTAATTAAATAATTTTATTAATTGAAGAAAATACAATTGGCTATAAAGAGAAAGAAGTCTTAATAAATAAAATTAGTCAATCAAACATTCTTTTATTAAAGCAATGATTTATGCGAAGTCTCTCAAAATTCGATGAATAAATTCTCAATGTTCAACAATTTAATCGATTCGGAGTCGATATTGCCGGTCCACAACTGGAATTAGTTATCTGATCGAACCACTTGAAAGGAAAAATGATCGGCTCGTTCAGATGAGCATTTTAATGTGTTTTGTTGCGGTACAACTGTAGGATCACCATGTAATGTTCAACTATTTTGTCCTACTATATATGCTTTCACCAAATAATTTGGTTTCAATAACCACTTTGGATAGTCTGGTCTTTGTGTGATCATTTTCTCAAAAAGTCCCCCAAAAGTTGTTTTAACACGAAAAAAGGATTGAAAAATTTGAATATCAATATTGTTTCGATAATATCTTATGACGAAGGTATAACCAAATAAAAAATATTCAACAAGGATTCCAAAAAAATGAAAAAGGTTAAATCCAAAACCACAATCTTTCTATTTGACCATGCTTCATGCCGGTGGTAGCCATTCAAACAATGAACAATGACTAATCTGTTGACAAGTTCATACAAAGAGGCTTCGGTGGGACAAACTGTTTAGAAGTACTGGGTATCCTTTTAAAGCCTATCAAATACTTACTCTACATAATCTGATTCTATGAAACAACATACCTACAATCCTTTTTATATCCAACCCTAAAGTCATCTCAATTACCGCGAATTGTGCTCAAAATTTTACATACACATAAACCACCAAACAATGGGCAACCATTATTTATGTTCTAGACTTCAAGGTTCTGATTACCATCAACACAGATATATGTTGGGACTAGTGAGTTTTTCCTTCAACTCAGCCTCGGGCCTATTCATTGCACCGGCACCGAGGCGAGCAAACAAAAAAACTCCAAAAATCTAAAAAAATGAAAAATTAATAATATTAATTAATTAAAAAAGAGAAACTTTTAATTGATTTTGACGCCTGGATCCTTTTGATTTGAATATTTTCTTGTGATAATTTGATAGCCTGATTTGTTGACGTGGGTTTGATTTTGACCGTCTCTGGGTTGTTTCTATCTGAGGACTGTTGATTTAGTGATGATTGAAGGTTGATTGGGAGAATTGTCCGGTTATGGACTTTGGGAAATTTTTGTGTAAAGGAAAACTGTATAAATTCATCCGAATTTGTGCACTTGATCAGACTTTCATTGAATAAATTTTATTAAAAAAATTGCTTTGAACCTAGGTAATTTTTAGATTTTATTTCTTTTTTTTGAAGTTGATGGAGGTTGGGGAACATCCTCAAGGCCGATCTGTCGATAGATAACGGTAGGGGCTTATAGTTCCTGCCGAGACTATTGACGATCTGGAAGTTTGAGGAAATCCTTGCCAAGTTTAATTTCTAGAAGAGAATTCGTTTCTCTCAGCCTCCATTAATTATTTTTTGTGTTGTTTCTTTTTTTTAATTTTTTTTCAATTGCAATCCATTCATCGTTATTAATCAGCATGAATAGAAAAATTAATGAAAGCAAAGAGCAACAAAGAGAACTGCTGCTGGAGTTGCAGAAATGGAAAGGAGAATGTGCCAAGCTAAATGACAAATTAATAAAGAGGAAAACCGAATTTCAGGACTACAGAAAACATTCAGTTCATCTATCAATTCATAAACCGGTTGTGGATAAATATTTGTTAGGACAACAAAAAATAAAGTCTTTACAAAACGAGGTCACCGAAATGAGAATTCGGCAAAATATGTCCAGCTACTACAAGAAGTTGATCGCAAATGTCTCAGATGAGCAACCGGAGTTAATTCTTAAAAAAGATTGGGTCAAATACGGAAAAGAAACACATTTATGGATTAATTATGAAAGATGATATGGCATCATCTTCTTCTGGGGTGCTCAGTAGATCCCAGAAGTGGTATGAGCAGAGGAAGCGAAAAGCTCAAATGTTTCAACAGGCCAAGAGTGAGCTGCAAGCTGTTTTTAAAACCAGTCGTATTGAGGTTGACGTCCAAGATGGAAAGACTGTAATCAGAAATGACACCAGTCAAAGAGAGTCTTCTGATTTTGATACCTCTAATCAAATTTCGTTGTTTTTCCCAACAAATAATTTCCAAGAGACTATAGAATAACAAGAATGGCTGGACTTCAAGTCAAAACTTGAAATTCAGAAGGAGAATCGTGACCGCCTACAGTTCCGCTCTATCACAACTGGTAAAGGTGAAGAGTTTGTAAATCTATCAGATTTGGATGACTAAGGACGATGGGTGGATTGCTTTTGATTAGCATTTTCTTTTGTTTTCTTGTTATATTTTAATAAAACAATGTCTACATTTTATTTGTTCATGTTCTTTTAGCTTTAATCTCTGTTATGAAAATGATAAATTCATGATAATAAATATAATAATCAAATCAAAAAGAAACATGCTGAGGAAAAAATAAAGGTAATCATTAATTAAATAGTAGTAGCATAAGTCAATTTTCATAGACCTAATATATTTAAATATAATGTAGACCCCAATAAATACTTCATCAACTTCACTGGCAATATCAAAGGGCCAGATGGGGTTGATTGGGTACAATATGGATCTCTAATAAGTGTGAGTTAGGGACACTTTGCGGATATACATATCCAAATAATATGTTGGGTCAAATGGGAACTCTCACAGTACAAAAATTAATAAAATTATAATAATAATATAAAATAATATAAATAATAAAAATAAAAATAAATAAAAATAAATAAATAAAAATAAATAAATAAAAATAAATAATATAAATAATATAATAATAATATAAAAAATATATAGTTTTTGTTGCAAAATGTACTCTCAATATATGAAAACAAATATTTTGAAAACAAAGACGTTCCCATTGCCGATGCAATATACATCTCAGCAATCGTCCTAAAAATTTCTTATTTCTTCCACGTGAGTAAAAACTGGCCTTTTCTTCATTTCTCTCTCAAAATCCGGCAAAAGTTACAACTGTTTGGAAAGCCAAAGAGCTGATATTAGACTCAAAAATCGGAGGACAGACTGGTCTACAGGAATATCTTGTGGTCAAATCCAGTTTGCTGCCGTCACAAGTATCTTTTCAATCTTGAAAGGCATTTCTAAAAAGAATTGGGAGAGACACCTTGTAAGTTTTCAGTTTATACATTGTCAATGCATAGTGCCTTTTGACCATTGTTGGTGGTGTTTTGGTTGAGGTCTTTACTCTGCCTGGAAAGGGATCTCGGCACTTTGAAATTTCTTGTACCAATGAGACGGAAAAGTTCGAAATGAACCCTTGTCACAATCTCGGCGGTTGTCTTTCAATATATTTTCTGAAGTAGGTTGAGAAGGCATTTCTGAGGAGCAAGACTCAGTGTACAATATAAGAACTGCAGCACCATTTACACCTAAGCATACAAAATGTTTAGTAAATATGTGATAAAGTAAACTTATTATAATTATCAATAAGGTTCAAATAGTGAATGGAGAAAATAACAAAGTAATAAAGGGAATTTTATTGCAAAAATCATTGTCATACCTTAAATGAGTGTCCTTTTTACTGCCGTGATAAGAAACTGTAACAACGAACTTTGGCGTTTTGACATGTTTAAATTGATTTATAAAAGTCAAATAGGCGCAAAAGATCCACATTTCGATACGTTAGGACACAATGAATCTGACACCAGTTTACGTATTTTAAATAAAATTTAATTTACTAAAGTATTCAATTAGAAACTGAGTATTCTAAGACCACCAATAAAAATAAAAAATAATATTAAACTTTAGAATAAGCACTATAGAAAGTTTCTAGGGTTTCTAATATAGTTTCCCTTGAAAACCATACCATGAAACCGATGCAAGAAATAATATTTCTATGAAACAAGTAGAGAGCAGTTTGAGTCTTTGGTACATACAAAACTATCCTTAGTAGTCACATAACACATATAATAAGATCCCACGTGTCTTAAAGCACTCAAATTTATTTAAACATTACCATTAAAACATACTTTAGAAACAAACCTTCTTGTGATAACAAAAAAGCCTCATGTCTGTTTGTACTAGCACAAATAAAGATGTCCAGTGTTTTAACATAATACATTTTACTTTCTTATACAGCTATTGGGAGCTGATGTATGCCTTATTTCCTATTGTCAAAATGTGGGGGGGGGGGGCTAAAGCACCCCAGCCCCCGCGCTTTCGGTGCCAATGACTCAACCAATTATGTATTCATCACGGGTTGTTTTATCAATAAGAATAAATACTGGTAAAATAATATTCTATAGATAAGAACTACTCTACAAAGCAAGGAATTGAAGAATTATTGGATGAACTTGAAGACAGTTCAGGAGCCATGTGGATTTATATAGGACCGGCCGGGTACTTTTTCTCACAGATAAAAAAGGAAACATATTTTAGTAAATAGTCCGCGAAAGAAAACCTCGTTAGTCGCACAAAAGATATTTGATTGACTCACACATGTAGAAATTAGTAACTTAGTTTATTGAATACGATCAGTTTTGGAGATGCACGTAATCTTTTGTATCATATATTTCTTGCTTCTCTCTCTATTCTCTTTGGACATCAGAAACGTAGAATCCTGTTGTTATTTTAGTCTAAAATCTAACTAAAAGCTGTTTAATGTTAATTAAAAAAATTTGGTTAAAAATTTAACAAAAATTTTTAGTTAAATTTTAGTTAGATTTTAATTAGATTTTATTTAAATTTAGTTAATTTTAGTTTAAATTAGTTTTAAAAATTTTTAAACTTTAATATTTTTAACCCACTTTTTTCTGAGACTATGGGAAATCGATATAGTACAGATGGTCTCAGAAACAAAACTGGGTTAAAAAAATTTAAATTTATAAAATTTTAAAACTAATTTAAACTAAAATTAACTAAATTTTTCACAAAAATTTTTTTAATAAGAAACATTATAAATTAAATTTAATGTTATACTTTCACTGAATTTGTTTAAATAATATTATTTAAATAATAATATTTTGAAATTAGGTGGCAGAACGGAAGTCGAGCATTAAATATTATTAGAATTTCTAATTTAGAAAATTAAAATTGTAAATACCTTATTCATGAATCATGATTTATATAAAATTACTTTGGTAAAATTTTTTAATCGTTTTATTCCTCTCCTTTTAGAATGGATATAAGAAAATATTTATCTTGTGGCAAGCCCCAAAATAAAAAACAGAAAATAGAGACTCTAAGTGAACCTGAATCTGTACCATATACTGAATTTAGTGACCATGCAGAAATTTCTTATCCTGTGAATGATCGAATAGAAGAGTCAACTACACAAGAAAACCCAAATGAAAATATGTACGATATTGGTGCACACGTCAGTGTTTCTTCTATTCCACTTGATTTAAAATTAAAGATTCTCCTAAACACAACAGTTCCTATAAAAGAATACAATTTTAAAAAAGATTTCACTGAAAAAAGGGCTTTTCGATTTCCTTGGATAGAAGACTGAGCCATTTTTAATATATTGCCTGGGTGGAGCACTTGCCCCCCCAGTGCAAGGCAAAATGATAGACTGGGCGGCAATATTTTTAAAATCGATTTTTAAAACTGCCTTTCTATTTTTTGTGATCATAACCTGATCCTTTTGCAACAACAGAAGATTTAAACTTCGCTGTTCTAGCAGAAGACTGAACCACAAATACACACATTGGCCTCTTCGTAAAAGAAGAATCCATTATCAGCACTTTTCTCGATACTATGGTGCAAGCTCAGAAAAGTAAATCTATAATGGTAAGTAGAAAATATTAGGGACTGCATGGAAGCATTTATGTTTGCACCTGTTGAAGGGAAGCGTAAAACACAATATATGAAATGGAGAGTGTGTGAAAAGTTCGTGAATGTAGCTTGCAAGTTTGCTCACAATTGCACTTTTTACTTGGCTTATTGCTACAGTGCAGATACAACTGTAAAAGTGAAGGCTGTCATAGATCACCTTGACTCAATCTTCCATAAAGCAGCAGTGGGACATATAGATTTAGAATTGCAGTGGAAAATTTAGTCCTCTCATCAACATTGACTGAAATGTTAGCAAAAGTACCGTACGGAAGTTGGGGAGTTTCTTGTCCCACTCGCCGCGGACGTTTCTAAAGACAGTATGATTAGTACTCCTTCTGCCAACAGCTTACCCTCAAGGTATTTAATTCAAGTACATAGGTCTAAAATTACTAACAGTCTTCGCGAAAATGAAGTTAATGTAGGACGGGTTGTTGTGTGTAACCGCGTCCGAAATACTGTTGACTTGATCGAGTTTGACGCGTTCGTTAGCGACCGGATGACCGGCACCTAAATCGTATAATCAAATACACGATAAAAGTTGATGTTCAACCTGATTCGTCCCGGATATAATTTTAATCGACGTAACAGTCGATTTATTCGATTGCTCCGTCTTGACAGTCTTTTGTAAGTGGTATTTAATGAGAACGAGAATTTTCGATAAACTTTTATTTATAAACGATGTAATATCAAATTGATCATCCATATTCCACCACTAAACAGATTGGTTTTGTAATTGGAATTTGTGCGTTTTGTTTATTTTTTTAATTTATATAATAAAACAAATTTTTTTGTTTGAATTTTTATGCTTGTAAGGAATAGTAGCTATATTTTAATATAGATATTTTAATTTCAATATATTTTAAAGCCGTAATTACAAAAAACAATAAATACACATTAAAAACACACTTATTAAGATTCTATATATATTTATTACATACATATTTATAATACGGTTAAATTTAAAAAATTGTAAAATAAAAACTCCTAAAAAATGAAACTTTGTTTAAATATTCAAAAATTTAAAAAAGTAACATTTTTAATAGAATAAATTTTATTTATGGACTCCAATTTTGATGAGGTTTGCGCTGCAAACAGCTTTTCTAAGATGGCGACCAAAGCATCGGAGATCCTCCTATCACTATCTGTCCCAGATCGATTCACGAAAGGAGAAGATGTCGAAATTTTCATTTCCAAATGCCGTAGATTCTTCAAGTTAACGCAGACCAAAGAAAATGTAAAAACTATTTTTGTGAAAACTCTGCTAGACGACGAGGCCATCAAAAAATATGAGGAAGTAGATGACGGCGTGAAGAATTTCGAAGATCGATTGCAACAAGCGTTCTTCAAGAAGAGTTCCCGATTCGAAGACCTGACTGAAATTCTGGTATACAGGAGAGGTTCCGAATCAGTTGAAGACTACTTTAAGACTGTGGCAAAATTGGCCAAGAAATTAGCCGCATACAATGTGGACGAAGCCGAATTAGAGAAGGAGATACTATTGCACTGTTCCAGTGATAAAGAGATCTTAAAGGAAGTTGAGATGAGAGATTTAATGAAATTACGGATATAAAAAAACGATGACTGAAATGCACAAGATACAAAAGAAATATGATCATGTCAATGCAGTGAAAGAAGATTGGATCCATGTACAATCCCGAAGAAACAAGACACAATCTGAAATTAAAGGATTTAAAACGAAATTGAATAACAACAACAAGAGAAGCCCACAACCGACAGTGAGAAATTTTGAAGCGGAAGATTTACAATTAAGAAGGCGTATAGAATCAAGACGATGCTGGTCCTGCAATTTAATGTGACACATAAGCAGGAACCGCAGCATAAGATTGCCCGTCACCTGCCATGCTTGCGGAACACAGGGCCATATCAGAAAAAAATTGTCCAATTCTGAAATGTAACCGATGTGCAGACAATGGCCATAGGAGTGAAGAATGCTATACGAAGATGATTAGAAGACATTGGGCAAATAATCAAAGAGAAACGAGAAGACCTGATGTCACTGCCACAGTTGGAAGAACTTGGAACAATAACAACTCAAACCTAGGAGATAGCCGACAAATGCCGACTCAAAACTGACCCAACCAACCAAGATACTCTGCGAGTAGACCGACTACGAAAGAGGAGTCCGGAGAGGTAAAGAAATAGCAGCGATCGAGATGGATGACGGTGAATGCGGAGACTTCGAGCAATGAACCCCAAACGAGAGAGGCCCGACCGTAGATGAGTCGGTCGGAGCCTTATAGTAAGCAATTTTGAATTTAACGAAATCGTAAAAGTAGTTTATTTTTTATCTATAATAATATTGTAGCCGATAGTACAATCGGTATGTATAATAAAAGTAATTTATCTAATAAAATTGATACAGACAGTTTTAAAGATGTATTAAGTGATCAGAGACAACAATTAGTTCAGACAGATAAAACGACGATCGATAGTATTAAAATAGTAAAATTTTTAAAAAAAAGAGAAAGAGGAAATTTGTGAAATTAGAGACCTGACAACTAAGGAGACCGATGTAAATGAAAGAGAAAGCCAGATCTCATACAATATAATGCAAGGTAGACCGAGCATTAGTGTCGACATCTTGGGAACGAAGATAGAATGCTTATTTGACACGGGAGCCAGAGTGAATGTCATGATAGATCAGCGACGCAAAATTAGAACCGTTAGAAGAAACGTTGAAATGCGCAAATGATAGCCAATTGGAAGTCATGGGCAAGGTACATTTAGTTGTCACAATTGGTCCAAGGAAAGGGAAAGTGACTTTTATAGTTGTAAGAAACATAAATCATTTATGAATCTTGAATTTTATGAGTTTCTATTTAATTTTGAATTTTTATTTTATTAATATCTTACTTTAGCTCTTAAATTTTAAATAAATTTTTAAATGTTGTGGAGTTGGCATATACAACAGAAATGAATTATCTCTTGGATGAATCTTAACCTCCCTCATTTATATTACATTACAAATACCCAAAATGCTGTCGAGAAGTTCAGAAGGAACTCACTCAAGACCTACAGGATTGTGTTGTTTACGTAGTACAAGTTGATAGCAGTGTCAATCGGGAAATGGTGGATTACAAGTAAGTCTCTGCGAGAAAAGTAACAAAAGAGCATGAAGGAAAGAACATCTTTAAAGTCTTCAACGAACCTCAACAGATGACAATGATGGGCAATGATGGAGCCTTAAGGCCATGGTCGCACCAACTTCCAAGCTGATCGGTTATACAACAGATGGCGAAAGAGCTAATACAGGGTTAACAAGGGGGCTTTAGAAGCTTAAAAAGAACTGGTTGCATCGTGATCTATTGACGTTCTGGTGTTTTGTTCACATAAGTGACCTCGTTTTCAAAAGCATTGAAGGAGACGTTTCGGCGCAGCGTATCTGAATTAAAAATGCCAAGTCTCTAACTACCTTCTTCTGGACATCTAAAAAGACAACGAAACTCCTGCATCAATTTCAACTAACGGCGAATCATTTCCCAGGTCATTACGATGTTTGATTTGCGGAGCACATAGTCAAACTTTTAACGGCCTTTCTTCATAATCTTTACGGCATCAAGGATGTTTTTAAGTTTTTAGAAGTGAAAGGTAAATTGAAAAAAAGAGAGAGCAATAACACGGATATATTCGAAGACATGGTAATTTGAATCGCATCAAGTTTGGCTAAAGTGTCTCAGAGTTGATATTTTGACAATATTTCGTGATTTGCAAAAGCAGCTACAGCGTGATGACCTGATTCTATCAGAGAAAATAATCAATAGAGATTCGGCACTTCGTAAATCAGACCTTATATCCAGGGCCTCCTATCCTGGTGGAAAGGAAGAGAAACTACAGTCCTAGGAAAGAGAGAGTCATTTTAAGAGCTGTTAACACGAATATGTTAACTACCAGAAGTCAGGATGCGGTGCACCTCGAAATTGTTTAATCAGCACAGAATTATCTTGGAGAGCGGTTTGATGTGGAACAAGAAGTAGGTAAAGACATGTTAACTCTTTTGCAAACAGCAGAACTCGAAACATTTATTAATGCAGGAGTCAAAATAACATGACATTTGTTTTCAGAAGAAATCCAGCGCTTTGCAGATGACTGTGCTAACCAATGGCCAATAAATGCTTTAACCTAATTGAAATCGAAAAACTTCCTACAACGCTACAGTGGCGTACTTTTGAAAGTAATATCGTCTTCGGTAACACTCACTCCTCACAGCATACCTCCTGAGAGTCTTGATTCTTTATAAAACTTGAACGTTTCAGCCCATCGCACGAGCACTTCAGCTTAGACAGCCAACTCTGGAATGATGATCGCAATGAATTGAAGGGGACGTGCTAGTTTGATCCTCACAGTGTTGAGGTGGAATTCTTGTGGGTAAAAGAAAGACGAGAAAGAAACCCAACCTTGATATTTATTCATAAAGTGACTTTGTTGTCAATTCTTTTTTTAAAGTAACAAGTTTTATGTAATATAACTCGTGTTGACTGATCGTAAGATGTGATGGGTAGGGTGACTAGTGTATTTTCTTCTTTTATATCTGAGAGCACTTGATAAAAAATGTTTGGAATAGGAAAATTCATTATAAAAAAACAAGGAAAAATAACTATTTTCATTCGAGATTAAAAGTTACCGAATTTCGGTACATGGCCATTCCAAATTGCTTGTGCCCCTTCAGTGAAAATTTCTTTAAAAAGGCTCTGAAAGGAGAATATTCACCATCGTGTTATTCAATAATTAAAAAAGGTGCATTTTGCAAATATTGTGTCCTTTTTCTATCTAAGATTCAACGAGGTCTTCAAGGGGAATTTATAAAATCAGCATTTATAAACTATAAAAATTTTCATGAAGCTGCTAGATATTATCTGACGTCGCAGTGGCACAAAGAAGCAACTATTGATGCGCAAAATTTTATTACCGTTAACAAATATCCCGAGAAATACATAATTAGTCAAATCGACTCTGCAGAACAGGCCACTATAAAATCTTATCGAATAAAACTAGGTTCAATTTTGTGCTGCATATGACTTACCCTAACGGGGAAAACATAGCAATGAAACATAGCAACGTCTTTAACGTCAAGATTTTTTAAAGATAACCAAACCATAATTTCAATTTCATCCAAAATGTATTATAAAATTAGATTAAACGACATTTTTAGAAAACGAAAAAAAACTTGGTACACAATACAATATAATAAATTTAAAAATCGAAGCTACAACATGGTACGAAAAATGGACAATTTGTTCTCCATCAATAAATTTTCCATCAACGTTAATAGACGTTCTTGAACATTGTGACTATTTTCCATCAGTCAAAACAATTATAACCATCGCTTTGAGTTTACCAGTTACGACTTGTACGATTGAACGAAGTTTTAACACAGAAGAGACGTGTTAAAACATGGCTAAGAGCTACAATATTAGAATCACGATTGTCCGGTTTATGTATTGTGAGCTTGCACCGAAAGAAAATTCAGGACGAAACAAATAAAACAAAGTTTATTGAAAATATAATAAAGAAATTTGGCAGTGATAAAAGAAGAATGCAATTTTTACTTGCTGAATGATAAATTGTATTAATACATTGTAATACATAATAAATATATTGTATATTCATTATTTAAAATTTATTACTTGTAAATTGATTTTGTATAATTCTATTTTTATATTTCTATGTTTGTTCTATATCATTAAAAAACATTCTAAAAAAATTGTTAAATTACTGTTTTTATTTTTGCCCCCCCCCTGGATTTTTTTCTGTGGACGCCCATGATGATGATGAAATACTATAATGATGAATTGCTATAATGAGGAAATGTCTCGAATGATGAGGTTTCAGGGAACTATTTTAATAATAAAATAATTCGATTTTTTAAAGAAAATCAGTAAAAGTCATTTCATGTACAAGTATATAAAATATGGTAAAATATATTTCTACAAATATAGTAAAAAGAAACAACTACAGTGGACTCCGCATATATCGAAGTATCATTTGTCAAAAAAAACTGCGGTATAGCCGTAGTTCGATATAGCCATAGCATCACCTTCTATTACCTAAGCACTGATATTTAGTCGGAAATAACATATCTTCGATATATTCGTCTTCGATATATACCGAGTGCCCTGTATTTTGATTATAATTATAGTATTAATAACAATTAAGATATATAAACTTTACCAGGCAGTGTTTAATCACTCAATAGATCATGAAGATATTTGCGATTTATCGGCTTACGTAATAAACTGGCTCTTCAGCAGAGATTGGATAAAGGAAGATTGATACCCTAGAAAACAATATCATTATCTCTGTGGAGTCTCTTAAGACCCAGAGATATCTTTTTGATATATTTTTCATCAGCCCCATTGTTAAATTAATCGAACACGTTAGAAAACCTTACCTTACACATTACAAACGTAATGATTATTAAGAATGGCCGTGATTGCTGATAGTAAAAATGATTTAACACATTATGTGTCTCACTAAAATGTCATCGTTTGACGGTTCTCCGTATAAGTCATTGTTTTATGGAAGAAATACCACTCCTGGAAATTTAGTTTATCTCCATAAATATGATCATGGAGACGCACTTTGAAAACATGGAATCGGAAGCCTAAATTTTTTTATAATGATAGTTGAAACTTTTTACTCAAAAATGAAAGTTGTCAAATCGAAATTAAATGCTAAATCAGAGAAATATACAATTTGTATCTGAATATCGCGAAGATATTCCACTGATCTGAGTGTCGTCAAGCTAAAATTCTACTAAAATATTATTGTGACAGAAAATCGGTGTAAAATTGATTGCTTTGTACAATTGTTTTAACGAAAATTTGATGTAGAATGTACCGCCACAATCAATGACTCAATCCATTCATCCATTCAAATGAGTAAATCTCAACCAAGTCCTCCACGAGTCTATAAGAAAAGTTTTCATCAATCAAAATCACCAATCAGAACTCCAAGCAACTGTTGTGCTCCAAAAGATTCTGTATTTTGTATCCAGTCGCAATTGCTGATTTCTGGCCAATCAGATTTCAGTTCCAAATTAAACAACCAATCAAAACCGAGAAATATAATTTCTCATCACAACAAAACAATAAATGAAGCAATTAATCGTAAAACAGTAGTTTTGTATTTCAAATAACTGTTTCTGTCAGTTAGATTATTATGAACAAACAAACCAATAAACTCTCTAATTTATTATCACCATTTATGAATCACACTCAACTATTTTCCGCTGATCAAATAACGAAGGTATGTGAAACCCTCGAAGAGGCCGGTGATATCGATAGATTGTCCAGATTTTTATGGTCACTTCCGTCGTTTAATGCATTATGGGAGTCACTGAGTCGCAGGGAGTCAATTCAAAGAGCCCGAGCATTAGTAGCGTTCCATGTTGGTAATTTTAGGGAACTGTATAATTTAATCGAAAAAAACCGGTTTACGAAAGCCTCGCATTCAAAATTACAAGCATTATGGTTAGAAGCACATTATCAAGAAGCGGAAAGACTTCGAGGACGAAGTTTAGGTCCAGTTGACAAATATCGAGTGAGAAAGAAATTTCCAATGCCCCGAACGATTTGGGATGGTGAACAGAAAACTCATTGTTTCAAAGAAAGAACAAGAAATTTATTACGAGAATGTTACCTTGATGATCCCTATCCGAACCCATCCAAAAAACGTCAACTCGCTTCAGCCACAGGTCTTACCCCTACCCAAGTCGGTAATTGGTTCAAAAATCGTCGTCAACGTGAT